>JAIUCV010000908.1:0-261662 GCA_026724425.1 Erythrophleum ivorense | reverse complement strand
AAGAATGCTTCTTGAATAATCATAATTTCCATTATGCTCATGCATGCGTTTTTAAGACTTGAATTGCATTCTTTATGTATGATTGAAAGGGAGATAAGCTATTGAGATTCTTTGAATCTCATTTCCTCCTCTCTAATGTCTTAACATGCTAGGTGGACCAAATAAGCAAGGTAATGAGAGCCACCAAGTGAGGAGCTGAAAGATTAATAATAAAGTGTCTAATTTTGCTTATTTTGTAGCCATATGAATGGCAAATGATGTAATTCTATGAAGGAATAGTTGTATAATTATTTGAACATGTGTAATTACCCAAATATTTGATGTACGAATGAGATTTGGTGCCAAATGAATGGTAATATAAATTTTGGATAGTGAATGGCAACATATAGCTTGTATGTTCTTGCATATGGCTAGGGGTGAGAGAGTGAGTTTTTTATTTTTGGGTTTATACACCTTTAAGATAAGTTAGTAGACCATTTTAGTACTTTCTCACGTGCTCAAGTGGCCATGTTTGCCTTAGAAACCAAAATGGACCATTTGGACCCCATATGAGACACAAAATGAGTCATTTTGCAATCCAATGTCAAAATTTAACCAAATAAGTGAATTTACCCATGAAATTTGGCATGAATATAGATCTCATCTATATCTTTTTAAGAAGTTAAAGACCAGAATATTTGGAGCTCTGTGGAATTAATTATAATTTTTCAAAGTTAGCATTTTTTATGAACTGATGTAGACACTGTTCATGTGGTCAATTTCGTGGGCTGTGTCATTTAAGGGCCAAGTGGTGTCCAATGCACATGAAATTTTACAAACACAAATTAGATATAATATGCTTTCCATGGCCATTGAGATCACCCCAATTGGACATCTGAGTAAGGAGATATGAATTTTTGAAATTGGAGGACAATACCAATAGTGATAGACAACCCCTGGTACCATTCCACAAATTTTTGTTGGCTAGATGCCTCTGTTGTGGTCTAGAAATATTTTTACATAAAGTAGACATTGGTAGCTTTCCAGAATGATAAAGTATACTTGATTTCAATTTTTTTAAAATTAGTTATGATTTTTCCAAGTTCATGTCAGAATTTTGGAATTCCAACTTGAGGCTGCATCATTGATTTCCATGTATACCATCCACTTGCACAAGTCCTAGGCCACTTCTTGAGATAGATGTGAGTTGTATTTGTGTAATTAAATATGATAATGAGATGAATGAGTTCATATGGTCCCCGAGACACTAGAATGAAAAATTTATATATGACGTAACGTAATTAAATTGATTATTTTCATGATTTTTCTTGAGAACTCTATGTAATCCATGGAAATAAATCTAGAAACAATGTGAGATGATCTAGAGAATTATGGTATTATAATTAACATATGTACATTTAATAAAATAAGCATAAGAAATATTAGTCATCTCAGCAAATGAAATAATTAGGCTATCAGTGACTACTATCCCGTACTAGCAATCACATTTTACATGTTAAAGGCCATTAACACCGGGTGAGATCTATCTATGGCACTTACTACCTAATAAGCACAACTAGGGCTCAGTGTATTTAGGGGTTTAATCAATACTCGGTGCCCGATCAAAGTACAATGCATAGGTGGCAACTACACCACAGCTCCATCACGAACTCACAAGGTCCAACCACAACATACCAGATAGCCAACCATTCATTATGCATTCAAAACTATAATTGTGCAGCAGATATAAAATTAAAATAAATATATGCATAGAATTTAATATTAACCCCGGTTACCTCACTTGTAGGCAATTCTTTGAGAGCGAATAACAATGCTACTTCAGCCTATGAATGCAAAACCAGACCATTACTATGTCTAATCATCATTTATAATAGCAAACTAAATACTCAAAGAATTAAACCACAAAGGACTATCTAGAGAATACTTACCCAAACACTACAAAAACTAAATTTGGATTTGGTTGTGCCTACACCAGTAACCTCATAATAACACTCTAACTTCTAGGTAAATTTGCACAAAATTACCACTCATATCATAAAATAGCTATAGGGGTCCTAAACTAGCAGAAAATGTGAAAACCATAACTCTCTAGCTTATCTCATGCAACTTCTATGTCTTATGTGCCATGCACTTCTCAGGAATACAAGGAAATGGCATATAAAAAAGTGAATATTTTTGCATTGCATAAAGGATAAAATTTTCATTCGGTGCCCCATGGACCATATGGACTCATGTATCTCATTCTCATATTTAATTATATAGATACAACTCAAATACATCACCAAAAGTGGTCTAGAACTCATGCAAGTGGAGGGAATACATAAAATTCATAGTTGCAGTCTTGGGTAGGATTTTCAGTTTACTGTCATAAATTTTGAAAAATTATAACTAATTCTAGACAAATTGAAATCATGCATTCTTTACCATTCTGGAAAGCCAACAATGTCTATTTTATTCTAAAAATATGTCCAGATCTCAATAGAGGCTGCTAGCTACCAGAAATTGATAGAACAATATCAGAGGTCGACTATTATCCCTAGTATTGACCTCTAATTTTAAAAATTCATATCTCCCTGCTCAAAGGTCTAATTAGGGTGATCTTAGTGGACATAGAAAGCTTATCATGTCTAGTTTATTCTTGTAAAATTTCATGAGTATTGGACATCATTTGGCCCACCAATAACACAGCCCAAGTTTCTAACTATATGAACAATACCTATATCAGTTCAACAAAAAAAAATGGAAATTTTGGAAATTCATAATTAATTCCATAGACCTCCAAATAAAATAATCTTTAGCTTCACAAAAAAATGCTAGATAAGATCTATATATGTGCCACATTTCATGAGCAAATTTGTTTATTTGGTCATTTCTTGACATTAGGTTGTGAAATGGTCACTTTTATGCATTACAAAGGATCCTAATGGTCCAAATTGAGTTGCAAGGCTACCATGACCACTTGAGCACGTGGAAATGCACCAAAATGACATTCTAAACTTATCTCAAAGGTGAAAAAACCTAGAATTTGAAATCTCACTCTCTCACCCCATGCCATACACAAGATTACATAATGCTAGTCTTGTCATTCCATACTCAAAATGCACCATACAATTCATATAACATTAAATATCATTTGTATATGATACATTAGTATAATTACATATGTTCATAAGGTCATAGGACATATACAATAATAGATTACAATATTTTCCACTCATATGGCCATAAAGAAGTAAAATCAAGGCACTTTGTTGTCAAACTCTCATCTTCTAACTTGTTGGCTTCCATTACCTTGTTCACTTAGTCCACCTAGCATGTTAGGACATTGAAGAGGAGGGAATGAGATTCAAAGAATCCCAATAACTCATCTCCCTTTCAATTATACATAAAGAATGCAAAACAAGTCTTGAAAATGTATGCATGAGCATCATGGATAATATGAACATTCAAGAAGCATTCTTGGCATGTGAGTAAGTCATACAAAGCATCCATAGGCTTGCCAAGTAAGTGGATTAACCTTACCCATTCACTTATGGATTTTAGACTTGCCTCACCCATTTTTTCAAGGATTTTTTGGCTCAACCTCACTCTTGGGAGACACTTTTCTTTATCTCAACAATTTCTAACGATTCTTGGCTCATCCTCACCATGGCTAAGAGTTTTTGACTTCTTCACACTCAAGCAAACCTAAGTAAACATAATAAACATCATTTGAGAAATATAATATATCGTCATGGTACCATGGAATAAGAGCTCATACTAGAATACTTTTTATAGCTTAAAACACACATACACACATTCAAAGATAAGTCAAGTATATATCCATGCATGAGAGAAGGAGGAGTGAGCTATGTTTGGTGCAACCACACACTTTTCTTCTTGAAACAATGCTCCCTTCCTCGTCCTCATACACACAAGGGTGTGGAATTAGTTTCTCTTGGCCTAAACACAATATATAGAAGTCAATTAGGTTCATGGAATCAATTCTAAGGTTACACATTTTCCTTAAACACTAACTTAGTCTAATAACCCCTTTATGGTTCCAAAAAAGCATCTAATGAAGCAACACCCATTAAATGAGTTCTAGGCTCCATTCTTTTCTTTCATTTATGATTCTTGACTCCTTTAAAGTCTCTTGGAGTCATCACACAATTAAAATAAAGAGCCTAACTACATGTTGCTTCCTTAGGTTATGTTATGAAATATATAAGGTCATCTTGGTTTCTATAGTTTCTAAATTTTTTCTAAGGCTTCCCCTCATTTTCACTCATCATATATGACCCAAAAATGAGCTTGAAAAAATTTAAAACTCTCCCTAAGTGCCTCAACCCCTTTTGGCTAATACTATGTATCATTTGGCCTCTATGAAAGTTTGCTTTATTTCCTTGATGGAGGATACACATGGGGAGACTTCTAGGGATCTTAGGAGATCATTTAAACATTTATTTAGGCCTAGAAATTATTGTATCAAAACAAATTTTGCAAGGAATACTTGAAACCCTAATTTTTCTATCTTGTAATCTAATGGTTCTTTGGTTATTTTCTTTGCATATCCTTATTCTTCTCCCCTAAATTCCTAAGATTCACCCTTGATTTTGCCTAAAATCCAAGCCTTCTTATAGCGTCTTGAGTGGGATGAACCAAGGAAGAAGGGGAAGAAGGAGTAGCTACCATGGGATGGAAGTTTTACCTTGTTTTTCCTTGTCTTCTTGCTTGATTCTTCCTTTCCTTCCCCTCCTCTCTTCAAATCTGAATTTTCCCCTCTATTTTTTCTTAAAATAGATCCATAAACTTCAATAAAACTATAGGAAAGAAAGGGAAATGGAAGAGAAGAGGTTTACTAAAGAAAAAGCATAAAAAATAACCAAGAATCCATACCTTTTACCTTGTCTTTCTCCTTCTCTTCCTCTCCTTCTTGTGTGCCTCACTCTTAGGGTTCCTCCTCTAGTTTAGGGTAGAAACATATGTGGCTAAGTAAGTGAGGAGGTGGGGCACCCTATACATAGAGGTGGGGCACCCTATACATATAGGTGGAGTCTAAGAAAGACTTTTCAAAAATCCCAATTTTGCCCTTTCATCTTAGCAATTTCGTTTTCAGTTTGTTTTAGGCTCCTTTTCTAAAATCATATTTTTCATTATAAAATTTAGGTTTCCAATTTAGTAAAATACTTTTGGAATTACTTAACTCGGAGCTAAAACCTTCCTGAATAAATCCGTTAAAGTTTGAGTCTACTAACATTGGAAAACGTTCACTGGAGGAGTTTTAACTATCCCAAGGCTTCCCATGATTTTCAGAGCCTCTAAGAACCTCGGAGAATTCAAACCTTTCATTTAAAAAGTCCTCCTGTGTGAATTCCAGAATTTGCTCAAAATTACAAAAATACCATTACGCTTCATAAGTCTTTCATTCAATTTTGCTTCCTCATCCTAGCTCCATTTTTCTTTTTATCTGAGCCTGGGGTTCTCATTTTTAGGAATTTAGAATGCTACTTAAATTTTTTGGGACCTCAACTAACTCATTTTGAGGGACTTGCTTTGAAAATGTACCCATTTCTGTCATTTAACGAAAATCGAATATTATAAAATGTATCAAAATGAGAAGTTTATACTAACCCAATATCTCTCCTAGCCTCAACCTCTAAAAATCCTCTAAGAAAACATCAAACAACACATATCAGATGTTGGGGTTGGGTGAAAATTGTAACACCCTGAAATTTATTAATGATAATTATGGTGAATTAAGGAATTAATACAGAGATTTTGAAAAAATAAGGTTTCTAAAGAAATGAATTTATTTTAAACATTTTGAGCTAATAATCATGTTTAGTTATTGTTAGGTGGAGATATATTAATTATGGTTGTAAGTTTAATTAAGGAATTAACTAAGTGGAGTTGGACATTTAATTTGGACCTTATGATCAATGTATTTATGCTATAAGCTAAATAAGAAAGCTCACTTCTAGTTTGTAAGAAGGCCCAATCACATTCTTTAAGAGCCCAACCCTCATTCCATTAACCAAACCCTTCAACTTATGACCCAATAAACACATATATGAACCCAAATGGATTTTAGGCTTTAGGGTTGGCCTAAATCTATCTAAAACCCTAACTTACTTAGTCCCTCATCCTCTATTCTATAGACCAACTCAATCTTAGGCAAGGGAGAACTCCATTTTCACATAAGAAGAGAGGAGGCTAGGGTTTTCTGCATTTTTCCATCATTTTCTACTCCTAAAGCTAGATTTAGCTAAGGTAACTTATATATAACTTAATCCTCTCTTCTTCCTCTTCAATTTAAACTGATTGGTTTCTCATTTAGGGCATTTTCATCCCCCACTTAAAGCTAAACCTTGTTGCTTGGTGCTTCCATGGTGGATTTTCAGAGGTAGAGGCTATGGGTGTTGTTAGGTAAGTATCCTCTTCCTATTTTAATACATTTTTTGCTAGTTTGAGACTCCTATAGTTGATTTATGATATAAGCTTTGGTTTTATACAAAATTACCTAGAAATTGGAATGAACTATGGTGATTTCTTATATGGAGAAGCTAGAACCAGAAATTTAAATCCATTACTGTTTAGGTAAGTAACCTCTAGGTAATTGTAACATCTGATTTTCTGAAAATGAAAGAAAATGTGAGAAATATAACGTACAGTTTCTCTGTCAACGAACGAAATTCACCAGATACAAAAGGAAGTCCCCCAAAATAAATTAGTTAAGGTCCTAAAAAATTTGAAAAGCATTCTAGACTCCTAAAAATGAGAATCTCAGGCCTAGACGGAAAGAAAAACGAAGCTAGAATGAAGAAATAATTTCTTACGAAAAGCTTACGAAACGTAATGGCATTTTTATAGTTTTAAGTAAATTTTGAAATTTAAACAAGAGGGATTTTTAAATGAAAGTTTTGAGCTCCCTAGGGTTCTCAAAAGCCCTAAAAACTATGGAAAGCCCCAGGATAGCCCCCTCTGATGGATGTTTTCTAACGTCGATGTACCCGAACTTTAACAGATTCATTCGAAAAGATTTTAACTCCAATTTGAGTGATTCCAAAGGTATTTTACTAAATTGAGAACCTAAATTTCATAATAGAAAAGACAATTCTCAAAAAGGAGCTAAAACGAAAGAGAAATAAAAATGCTAAGAATGAAGGGCAAAATGGAATTCTTGAAATGTGTAACTTCCTCCCGCTTATATATATGATGCACCCTTCTTCTCCCATCATTATGCATGACTATGTTCTACCCTAAACCAAAGGAAAACCCTAAGGGATGAGGTGCACAAGAGGAGGAAGAAAAAGAGGAGAAATTCAAGGTAGAAAGGTATGGATTTTCATGGTTTTTCATGCTCTTTCTCTTCTAAACCTCTTCTCCTTCATTCTCCTTTATTTCCTATGATTATAATAAAGTCTATAAATCTATTTTAAGGGAGAAATTGAGGGAAAAATTCGGATTTGAAGAGAGGAGCTCAAAGAACACAAGATTCAAGTGAGAAAAGCCATGAAAACAAGGAATTTTCTTCTTCCATGGTTACTACCCTTTGCTCCCCTTCTCCACCATTTCGCCCCACTTGAGAAGACTTAAAAGGAGTTGATTTTTAGGTAGAACCAAGGGTGATTCTAAGAAAAAAGGGTGTAGAGATTAAGAATATGCAAAAAGAATTAACAAATAACTATGAAAATTCAAGATACAAAGTCTAGGGTTTCATATGTTCTTTGCAAAATCTGATTTGATACCTTGATTCCTATGTCTAAATAAGAGTTTAAATGAGCTCCTAAGATCTCTAGAAGTCTCCCCATGTGCTTCCTCCATTAAGAAAACAAAGCAAAGTTCATGGAGAGCAAAATGCTTCCTAGGTTCGGACAAGAAAGGTTAGCATACCTAAGGAGAGTTTTAAATTTTTCTAAGCCTAATTTTGAGTCATATATGATGAATGAATATGAGGGGAAGTCTTGGGAGAAATTTAGAAATCGTAGAAAGTGAGTTAGTGCTTTATGTTCCATTTATAACTTAAAGAAGCAACATGTAGTTAGGCTCTTAGTTTTAATTGTGTGATGACTCCAAGATGCTTAAAAGGAGCCAAGAACCATATTTGAAAAGAAAGAACAGAGCCTATAATTTATTTGAGGAGTGATGCTTCATTAGGTGCAATTATGGAACCATAATAGGGTTTATAGGACAACCTAGTGTCTAACCAAGTTGTGTGGCCGTAGAATTTGTTTCATGAACCTAATTGGCTTCCATAAATTATGTCTAAGCCAAGAGAAACCATCTCCACAAGTTTTTATGTGTATGGCCGAATGAAGAAGCCTTGATTCAAGAAGGAAAGTGTGTAATTATGTACAAGGTAGCTCTTTCCACCTTCTCTCATGCATGGATGTATACTTAGCTTATCTTAGAATGTATGTATGTGTATTTTTAAGCCATAAAAAGTATAATAGCATGATTTCATATGCCATAGTTTTATGATGACATATTATGTTTCATATGATATTCTGATGTGTGCTTAGATTTGCTTGAGTGTAATGAGGCCAAGAACCTTTAGCTATGGTAAAGATGAGTCAAGAACCCTTAGGATTGGTTGAGACAAAGTAAAGAGTCTCCCAAAAGTATGGTTGAGTCCAAGAATGCGTTAAAGAATGGGTGAGGCAAGTCCAAAATTCATAAGAAATTAGGTGAGGCCAATCCACTTGCTTGGCAAGCCTTTGTATGCTATGTATGACTTTCTTGAATGATGAAAATGATTCTTGAATGTTTGCACATGTCCACATGCCATGCACGCATTTATGAGACTTGTTTGCATCCATTATGTATGATTGAAGGGGAAATAAGCTATTAGAATTCTTTGAATCTCATTTCCTCGTCTCCAATGATCTAATATGCCAAGTGGACCAAGTGGACAAGGTAATGGAAGACAACCACCTCGAAGAAGAGAGATTGACAACCTAATGTATAGTTTTTAGTTCTTTAAGGTCATATTTGTGTCAAAGAATGTAATCCCATGATGTATATGGTTTATGACCACTTGAACATATGTAATTATGATATTATGTCATGTATGAATGAGAGAATATATTATGTAGCCATTAGAATGTGAATTAAGTATATGATGGCAAATTAGCTTCATGAACGGTATGACAGAATTATGCATGTGTTGATGAAATGGCCAAAATAAAATGCATGAGATTTGGGACCATTTGGATAGCTCATATAAGTCCTAATTGTGCTTTTAGACTTACCCAAGAGGTGCCAAACCCCAAAGAAAGCCATTTGGACAATTTGGTATTCTATATGGAGTCAAATTTGACCATAATGGAATCTTATGTCACTTTTTGGCCAAATGAGATCTTCTTACTTTGAGATTTGGCATGCAATGAGAGCTTGTTGAGAGCTTTTTTGGAAGCTAAAGAACATAATTTTTGAAGGTCTACAAAATATTTGATAAATTTCTAAAGTTGAAAAATTTTCTGGTTTTGGTCATGTCACTATTCATACTGGTCTAAAAATAAAATCTATCACACAGAGATTAAACAATGTCCAATTGACATGAAATTTTATAAAAGAAACTAGACATTTCCAGTGACTTGTAACAACTAGAAGAACCTTATTTGAAGGGCTAGAGAGGGAGATATGAATTTTTGAAGATTCTATCCAGTATCAAGGATTTCAGCCAACCTCAGTTATTATTCTATTGAATTTTAAGCCCTTGACGTGCCTGAACTAGTATGGAGTTATTTTTTTCCTTTAGCTAACATCCACAGCTTTCCAAATTAGTATATTTAAATGAATTGGATTTTTTTTTGAAATTAATTGAACATTTTCAAAGTTTGCTATGGAAATCTGTGACAGCACCAATGAGCAGTTTGACCTCTGGACTATTTTGGATGTCAAACATCCTTTGTGATGGATGTTATGGTCTAGGCATATTTTTAGTGTGATGTAGACATCCGTAGCTTTCTAGAATAGCTAAGAATGTATGATTTCTATTTTTTTAGAATTAGTTATGAATTTTCAAAGTTTGGTCAGAAAAGAGCAAAATTCTGGCCGAAAATATACATGAATATTTTGAGCTTTCCTTTGAGTTTCATGAGTTATAGGCCACATTCTATGATGCAAATGAGTTATATTCATGTAATTAAATATGATAATATATGGTATGATCTTGCATGGTCCACGTGACATCGAATGGAATTTTTTACACACGATGTAATGTAAGAAAACATTATTTTAATGGACTTTTCTCACTTCCTTCATGGAATTGTTGATGTGATGCATGAGAATGTTATGAAATGAGCTAGAAATTATAGTGTTACAATAATCATTAGTAGTTTAACTCTATGGGCATCTGATTTGTTAGTAGAAATAGTGATAACTATACTTATCTTAGGCTTGGTGTGCATTTGGATCATGATGGTAGCTAGAGAAAGAGTTATTGGCTTCATTGAGATAACTGGGTTTAATTTTCTAATTCCATGTATATGCTCATTTTAATATGATATTTTCTATATATATATGATTTTGAAATGCTAAATGATTAGTTAGGTACTTGAATTATATGGTGATTGGACCTTGTGAGTCCATGGTAGAGGCATGGTACTGCTGCCACTCATGTATCGTGCCTCGATCAGGCACCGGGTTATGATTAAACCCTTAAATATATTGAGCCTAGGTTGTGCTCATTAGGGAGTTAGTGTCGTAGACAGACCTCTCCCAATGTTATTGGCCTTTTAACATATTTAATCTGATTGTTGGTATAGAAACAGTAGTCACTTATAGTTCAACTAGTTCATTTGCTAGTTGAATTAATGATTCTAGTATTTGATGATATGAAAATGTATTATATTGATTAATTTGCACATGTATATGGAATTTGCCTCTTGTTACTAAGATTGTATATCCCACCCCAATTGTGGGCTAACATTTTTAAGAACCAGACCTCTTAGTGGCAGGGAGAGATTAATGGAAGCTTATTGTATGGCTTGGTATCACAAAGGTTTGGAAATCTTGTAAGGCAGGATTTGTGTAGCAAGAATGTTATTTTTCATGTATTTGCTATATTGCATCATGAATGGCCAAGTATAAGGACTAGTTATGCAATCTAATTATTGTGGAATCTGATATAAACTAATAGGAGGTCAGGCTTTACACAACTTGGAGTTTGATGTATGCTTTCACTTACAATCTTGAATGGAACCTTTTTAGTATGAATGTATGACTTGATTCTTAAAAGTATGCTTTTATATCTTTATGAATGATAATATTAGTTGTTTATGGATTTTTTTACTGTTAATAGTTCATGAATTTACTAATGCATAATAGTTTGATGAATAGGAATTAACCCCCCAAAGTCTTGAATTGGTATGATAGGTATGTTAAATAAATTAGGTAGATTAATGCCATTAAAGCTCCACAAATTAAGGTAGAGTGACCCTAGAGTACTACTAGAGGGAGTGTGGTAGTGTATGGGATGAAATTTAGGGAGAAATTGTGTAAAAGAGGCCACACCATGGCCAACATGGACTAAGTCATGGCCAAGGGTCAGGCAGAAGCAAGGAGTACTGCGATGCAGAACAAAAAAGTTATCCAATAAGGGTAACAAAGAGCAACCTCATCACAACATAAAATTTTTAGCTACAATGCAGATTAAAGAAATCAAGGAATGAGTGTTCCAGTAGCTAGTTTCATTATGGCACAGGTATAGCCTATCACGGCGTGAATCAAGAAACTTGATACAGTAGGTTCCAAGGTATTTTTTGTCGTGGTGAAGGTCCAACTCACAGTGTGAAAATGTGAGAAGTTGAACTCAAGAGTAACTTCACCGTGGCACGAAAATCTTAGGCCATAGCGCAAGGTGTGAAATTTTAATTTTGAGTTATAGTAGCCAACTTTGCCACGGTGGGGAAAATCTAAGTCATAGCGAAGGTTTCCAAACTCCTATTTTTGACTTAAAAACCATGAGATTTACTATGATAGTATTATGTAATGACTTGAGAGTACTTATATGAGGTTTTTAAGGGTTTAAATCAATAGTAAGATGAATCTAATGTCTTAATTGATAATCATAGTTACTTGTAGATTCAATTAGTTGTGGTTGTTTAGTTAATGACTCTAATGATATCAAGGTCCAAATTCCCCCACTATTTTCCTAATGTAATGGATTATATTGACTTTAGGCTTTGATTTATGATCATTAACAACTTAATTAAGTATAATCACTATAATTAGAAATTATGGTCATTATAAAAATATTCTAAATGAAAAACTAATCAGATAAAATTGAAGAAAAGAAGAAGAGAAAAGGGTTAAGTTATATAGTAATTACCTTGGCTGATTTTGACTTTAAAAGTAGAAAATGATGGATTTATGCCAAGAGCCCTAGCTTCCACTTTAAACCTCTGAAAATGCTTTGTGTCTCTTATGTTTCTGAATTTAAGTGAATGGCAAGGAGTTTCTCTTAGGGTTTAATTGAGAAATAGGTTGACCTATCAGCCTAAAGTCTAATTGGGCTCTTTCCTAGTTGGTGGGCCTTGGTTTGATGAATTAGGTTGTAGAACTTCTAGGATTTTTAATAGGGTTTTGGACTTTTAAGTCATTAAACTAGATTAGACCATTGCTAAATAGTTTCTCTTAGGCTAAGTCTCACAATAGGAAGTTAGGTCTGCTAAAAAATATAATTGGGCCTTTATTAGTGTTTATCTATGATATACTTAAATTAATTATCGACCTAAATTGAGTTTCTAGCCTAATTAAATCTTTAAACCTACATTAACAATTTATTCCTCCATAAGTTTTATTTCCCTTTTTCACTTAATTATTTTCCTTAACTACCCATACTAATTCCCTAGTTCATCATAATTACTCTTAAATAAATTTTAGGGTGTTACATTTAAAGTTAGAGTTAGCTTATATAAGGCTTATTTGAATCCAAATATGATTCCATTAATATGTTTGCACTTTGTTTAATATGTCTAGGCCAAACAAATAAATCTCCCCTTAAGTGCTTGTGTGAGGCTGAGAGTATGCATTAAGAGGCTAAGGGAAAATTTTATACTTTTTTTAGTAAAGGTAGCTCTTTATATATTCTTATATACTTATATTGGTTGTTTGAGTATCATTGATTGCTTGTATGTATAGATTATGAATTATGGTTGTTGCTATCGGCTTAATGATTTTATGCAATTAGGTGACATTGAATGCATTGAAATTGGAATGACTCTTAATGGTAAGAGTGTGCCAAAAGTCTCTTGATTTGGGTGAGGTGAAGCCACAAGTCTCTAATATGGGTGAGACAAGGCCAAAAGTCTCAAGTATGAGTAAGGCTAAATCAAAAGTCCCTAAAAATGGGTGAGGCTAATTTAAAAGTCCCAAATAATTGGGTGAGACTAGACCAAAAAATTTTAAAATTTGTTTTTACCTTAATGGATCCATATGATTTTATGTATATGATTATGTTTGATATTTTAATATCTATTATGCATACTTGCTTTTTTTGACATGAAAATATGCCTTGTAAGTGTATTTGAAGGGTGAATAAGCTATTAGGATTCAATGAATCTCACTCTCCTCCGTATTATTTTTAAAGGAAAATTAGTACGAAGGATCCAAACAATGCAAATATTATTATAAAGGACCTAAAAAATTAATATTACACTGCAGGACCAAGGAACATTTGATGGATAAAAAATACCCATCACTTTTCTATTGAATAAGCCGCTTAAATCAAATCGCATCCAAATGTGCCCTTTGCCCTCTAGATGCTGGTCGCTTCTCCCTCCCTCCATTGTCGAGCATTTGACCATTTCTCCTGTAATTGGTAACTGGAAATCGTTGGAAGTTTTCTCTCACAACCAGTCACTAAAAATCCATAGACAGCTTCTCATAGGAGAGGCATCCTTCAATGATCTGAATGACGCATGCCATTACTAGCCTTCGACGGGTTCTCTCACGCTCAAAAATCTATGAAAAGCAAGGTAAGCAGCACCTCTCCTTCTCATGCAATAGGTCCAAAGATTTGCACTTTCATTCCTTCGTAAATGCTAGTATTTACATGATTTTACATCAAAAGCAAATCTGGGTATCATTGGCAAAAGGAATTTAGGCAGTGAATGCTGAGGCTCTAGATTTAAACTTGTGGATGTGAAATTCCTTCTGGCTTTGGATGAATGCTATTGTGTATTAGATATTGTTTGAAACCTGGATTTGGAATTTGGGATATAGGATAAGTTGGGGGATAAGTTTTGATGATCCAATAGCTAGTAATGTGTCTGGAACTCAGTGGTATAAAATTCCCTAATTCTATTAGCAAAGTCCTTAAACCTAGGAGTAAGAATTCTAAAACTATAAGTATGTTATGGTAAATTCCTAAATATGGTAGTATATCTGCTGAAATTTAGTAGTAACATAACTAAATTTGGAAGTAAAGCACCTAAAAGTCAATAGTAGACAATAATTCCTAAAACCTAGTAGTAAAGTCCTTAAGCACAGGAGTAATATCCATAAAACATAGTAGTAACAGTTATCCATGATCTCTGATAAATTTCCTTAAATGGAGTAAAAAATACCTAAACTTAGTGGTCGCATGGCTAAAGGTCAATAGCAAAGCACAGTTCTAAACGTGTTTAAATGAAGTAGGGCAATATGTGTGAATATCCCTAAACATGACAGTATTTGTCCTTAGGTGCAATAGTAACACACATAAATCTAGTAGTAATAGGCTACAGCACTAAAGTTGGTAATAATGTGGCAAAATGAATGTATGAATTATTAATGGAGGTTGAGTATAGAACCTTCATAATTTAATTGTATAATGCAACATATATGACAAGCATGTGTACTACATAAATTTCTTGTTTTGCTTGTTAGTTATAATGCAATGGTTGTATTACTTGTAGCTAGCATGTGTGGAGTCATTGTCAATCACACTTAGTTGTTTGCATAGGAAGATATTATTGATGGTTTTTTTGGTTATTTGTGGCTGTGGTTGAAGGGTATTGTTTTGTAACTATCAGGATAGAGTACAATGGAAGATAAAGACAATACCTCACACAAATATAGATTTAGATTGCAGAAGTTTAGGTAATCTTTTTTTATATTTTATGACATGGTGATGATTTATGGTAATCGAAAAAAGACTTAATTAAGTGGGTGTTTTCATTTCCAAGGCTGAATTTTATAAAAAGAACAAAGGAAAGTTCCACAATATTAAAGAGGTAGGCAACATAATTGTTGCAAAGCAAATGATGTCCAAAATATGGTAGGAAAATGAATAACATTGTTGGTTATCCTTTTATAGAGGAATGTTGCAGTCCTAGCAAAATGGAAGAACTTGGAGCCAAGTGAGCAAAAGAGGTATAAGGATGAAGCATATGAAGAGTGAATGGAGCACAAGAAGGAGCATATTCCTGAAAATTCTCGTGTAAGGAAATATTCATTGTTATGCATCCCTGAAATCCCTCATTTAATGAGTTCATGCTATGTTATTAAATTATTTATGTTCTATAGATATCAATTGGGATAAGGTGCTCGCCCTTTCAGTTCAAGGAAGCTATAGAATTTATCAGAAATAACACTGTGCGCAATAAATTAGTGGAGGAAATGGGGTTTGGAAAATTGCTAGATTTAACATTCCAAACCCTATCAAGGGACTTGTGCATGGAGCTAGTTACAACATTTGATGTTCTAACTAGATCGCTATCAATCAAAGGTAAACGAGTATTGCTCAAAGCCCAAGATGTCTATGGCATAATAGGCATTCCCATCGATGGCCAACCTATACCTGATAGTTAAGAGGGCGAAAGTATAGCTGCAGTTAAAAGAAAGTTCAAGCGAAAAAATTGAAGAATGTGAAAGATATTATATTAAGAGGCAAGGCTATCAGAGACTTTAAGTAGGCTTTTTTGCTGTTTGCCTTAGGGACATTCCTATGCTTGATATTTAGCTTATACGTAAATGATAAACTGCTTCCCACAATTGTGGACATCGACTATGCAGACACGTATGACTGGGTAGAATTTGTCCTGTCTACTCTTGTAAAGGAAGTGGTAAGCTTCAAAATAGCTCCACGTAAAAGAGCAGAGAAGAAGAGCATTGAAGGATGTTTACCACTCCTAATGGTATGGTTTGTTACCTGTATATTTATTTGACCTATTATTTCACACATCTGACAAGTTCAATTTTGGTCAGTATTTTTTCCTACAGCATTTTCCTCTTAGAGATAGTTTTCCCCAACAATGCTAATGTTGTCAAGTTTTAGACCCAACAATGCATCTAAGAAAGGGTTAAGCTTAAGAAGGAACATGCTCAAGTAAGCTACTCTCTATTTGGATATATATATATATATATATATATGATAATACAAGTAAGCTACTATATAGGCTTATATGATTATTTGATAATTTACCAACTGTTCTGATATTACTTCTGGATGTAGGGAATCTTTAATACCAAAGGTCCACATGCACTCCTTTTAGAGTCTGCATTTTACCATCTGGTACCACTTCCTATATTTGAATCAACTCAAGGGAGAATTGGAGTTAAGGTTTAGTGGTAATCTATCCTAAACCTAGTGGTAACAGGTCCTACAGAGGAATTTTTTCCATATTTAGATCCTTAACTCTAATTCTCTCTGAATATCAATTGTGTTGAGGGTTCTTAGGCATCTTTGAACTAACTATTATTATGGGAACCTTGTAGGGTATCAAGAAAATGTATAAGAGACTCCTGAACTATGCTCACAGCTTTGTTGAAGATCTTTTAATGCTGCAGACAAAACTTACAAGCCCTACCTATGAAGTGACTCTTATGGGTGACATGGAGGGATCCTCTGCAGGCAACGTGGCTGGTGATGAGGCAGGGGATGGAAAAGAAGCAACTGCATCACCTGGGCACGTGTCAAGCGGAGATGGGGAGGATGATGAATTGGATGAATCATCCAGAAGTGCTAGTAGAATTAAGATGAAGAAGAGGAAAACACCATATGCCCTTAGCCTAAAGGATAAAGTTGAGGGACAAGAACACCCACGTAGGTCAGTAAGACAACGTCATAAGGCCGTCAAATGGTCACCATCTGTGGAGAAAGCCCTCAACACTAGAACAGAGAAAGAGAAAAAGATAGTGTATGAATATTGCACTTCACGTGCTACTTGGCCAAATAGCAATGAGTATGTGTATCAGTATGGGAAAATTCATATGTTTGTAGAATTTAGGTTAGGGATTTCAATTGATGTCACTGACAGTGGAAATGTATTTGATATACTAATATTAGTGAGTGAATGTGCCTACTTTGTTACTAGGGTAGTAGTTGATTTGTTTGACTTTTATCTCACCCGTGCTGAGTGCCAATGCCTTGGTAGATGGAAGTGGATAAGCACATCGGTAAGTCTAACTTTTGCATGCCTCGACTAGTGTAATGCTTTTAAAAGTGATTATTTTATGCTTGCCTTTGTTAGGTATGTGTAGGTGATAACCATGGTGTCCAGAGTGCTTATAGAAGACTAAAAGCCGAAGAACTTGATTGTCAGATGACACATTCTGGATGGGAATTTCATGGTGACTAATATATCTTTCCTTTCATATCACCGTTAATGATCATTTGCTTTAAGTCCTGCTTTGATATACTTTATGAAATTATTAGTGTAGAGAACCCTTTTGAAACCTATAAGGTAGTACAATGTGGATGATTTTTTGGAAAAACTGTGGCCTGACAAAGTGGACTATAACATCATGCACTGCGCCTTGGTAACATACTTATAGGATATTTGTTGTTTTCTGTTAGCCTGTCCCCTGGAAAGTGTTGGTCATTTAGAAATGGTTACAAGTATTCGCCCCTGTGCTATTTCTGAACCACTGGTTCTGCTTTGCTCTAAACCCTTATGCATGCATTCTATACATCCTTGACTCATTGAGTCAAAGGACCAATGCAGGCTAGAGGAAGATGGCCCATATCATGGTAAAATTATGTTGTATTCTACTAGTATGTAGTTTTTAAAGTTAATTGTAATGGTTAAGTTGTGTGTAATACTTTCTAGGTGATATAATAGAAAGACCAGTTGGCCACGTTATTAAAGCTGTTAAAACTAGAGAGATTTGTGGTGGCAGGCCCAATTATCACCATGAAACATGTTGGGTTGCCCTAACAACCAAACATGTAAGTGAATTACTTTGAACTCACAATATTTGTAGTACTGCATGAATAGCCCTAACTTTATGATATCTCATTTGTTGCTCAGTGATGATTGTGGAATATATTTGATAAAATACTTGCAACTGAAGATTAGGGAACAGAAGCCTGAGTGAGAAGGGCTCACTATGCCAATATATGCTCTGGTTTGAGCATATCTTTTATTGTTTGTTATAGTTGACAGCCTAGTGGCTCATGGATAAATGGTTGTGGTTTTAAGAAGAGTTAGATGCATTCCATGTCCAACTCATGTGGGACCTGGTGAACCATCCACTGAATAAGTGTAGAGGTGATGTAATGGCAGTTACAAAGGCAACAATCAAAGGGAAGCAAACCAGAAATTCGTGATGCATTAATAGTTTCCTCCCCAAGATTTTGTACTATTGTACTTACAGACAAGAATGTTCTGTCAGCCTTGTAAACTTTATAAATTGATGGTTGTAAATATTTGATTGCTATGATTATAACAAGATTATGAAATTCCTTAAGTAGCTTTTTTTTGCCAATATTATCATTTATTTTCTTAGGGTCCATTAAGTCATATCACTAAGCTTGCCATTAATGTCCAAAACTCATAGCCTGAATATGGTAGTAAAATCTCTAAAGTCCACTAGTAATATTTCAAAAACATGTAGTAACGGGCATAAACAACACTAGTAATTATACTTTGGAAGGTCCCTAAAAGTGGACGGAAATGTGCTTAAATCCAGTAGTAATACTAATAATTGCTAATTTTCATATACTTTATTCCCTCTAATTTTGGCACTTTAATAATTGAATATGGCTTATTGCATTTTATTAGATGATAATTGAATTTAATGGCCATCTTCTGCACTTTAAGAATTAAATTGCAAAATGATTGATTTTAATGCATAATTTCCCTTAAATAATTTTGTGAATTTTTTCCTATTAAATTTTTCTTATTATTTATGCAGACTTTAAAAGGAAATGGGACTTTTAATAGTGGAAAGAAAATTTGAAGAAGAATTTAAGGTTACAAGATCAATTGAAGGGCTAAGATTTCAAAGGAGGGAAAGCCACATTTTGCAATTAGAAATGAGGGATTTTTTTATAGAAGGCAGCTCAAGTTAAACGCATGCACCATTCCCTCATTCATGTAGCATTTGTCCAGCAGATCATACGTTTAAGTAACACTCATGAGCAACCACCATATCCAAAAGAGAAAGAGGTTTGGGTTATATGTTAAAAGAAGAAGGCTTGAAAGGAAGAAGAAAAGAGCACGTGGAAAGTTCTGCTTAGACTTGGAAGACACTCACGAGCTCCTTTCCACGTCATAAATGTACATATGCAGAGTTGGAAAATGGAGGAGAGGGCGAGCAGAAAAACACACATGCAGATTCAATTCATATAAGAGCTAGAGAAAGCCACGAGTTGAATGTGGCTGAACAAAACACGTAAAGCAGAACGAGAAACAAACAACGAATCAACAAGGGCTGACGTGGCTGGAACAAAGGAAGGAACAAACATGATAGAAAGAGATAAAGCTATATTCTGGATTAGAGAAAAAGTGTGAGCTGAAAATGACGTGAAAAAGAATGTAAGAATAATGAGAAAAGGAAGCGGTCATGCAGGAGGAATAAAAGAGTTCAAATACACCCACATGCAGAGGCAGAACTTGGAGTTGGCTGAAGAAAAGAAATGATATGGAAGATGACATGGATTTGCATGAATCTAAATTGAAGAGGCAACACGTGGAAAGCACAGAGAAAGCTATAGGCTCTAGGAAGTGAAGGAAAGAAGCATAAGCTATAGATAAGGATGAAGAGGAGCTACATGAGGAGTTTGAGCTGAATGGATAAGCTATGGGCAGAAATAACGTGGAGAAAACAAATGAAGAAGTAGAGCTGACGTGGGGTTGTAAACACATAAAGAAACACATGGAAAAGAAGAAGAAGAACACATAAATTTTAATACGGGTAAAAGAAAAGCAACCACATGGAATGCGCTGAACAGAGAAGAGAAGCTATGGGTTTTTTAGATGAGAAGGTAGTAGATGAAGACATGGAATAACGAGAGCTGAAGGTTGGACGAGAGACAAAGCTATGGGTTGATTTGTATTAATGAAACACGTGAATAGAGCATGCAAACTGACACTTATACACTCATAAAGGAACATGTGGAGCTGACATGGAAAATGCAAAAGAAGTAGCACGTGATTAATAATGAAATAAGATGCATATGCTTTTCATGAGGGAATTGAAAAGAACACACTTGGGTAAGAAGATTCCATTCATCAAATTCACGTATTCACTTCGTCCAGTCCATTCCATCCAGTAACCACGCCATTCCATTCGTCTCCTCCATTCCCATTCCATCTCCACTCAAATGAAGCTCTAATTTCCCTTGTGGCTAGCTAGGAAGAAGGATCTTGGTTGAAGCTTGAATCTATGGAAAAGAATACAGAATTTTGGCTAAGAATTTCCTACTTTCCTATATTCTTTCTTTTTCTTGTATATGCTTGGTTGAGATGTATTTGATTGAGATTGGTAAAATTGTAATTAGTGACTGGTTAGACACTAATTAGGAAGCTTTTTTGTTGATTAATTGGTTGGATTAAATACTGAATTTTGCATTTTCCTTTAATTCCCCATGTATGCCATGAAGGTGTTTGATAAAATGCATGAGTGAAATAATGAGCTTTATTGTTTGATTTAAGGATTTCTTGGAGTTTGGTTAGTCAGTTAAATATCCTAGGGTGTTAATTTAGAGGCTAATTAATCGATTAATCAATCAAATTGAGTGTTCATTGATCTTAAAGACAATAATTAACGATTTAATGCAGGGTTGAGGTTTCAATGTAACGTTATGAGCCTACCTTCTAATCATTGTATTTATAGTTAAATGCATGATTAATAGTTAATGATCAAGGTTTGGAGTCGTTACATTTTGTTACATTATGAAAATACAGGAAAATTTGAACATTGATGCTAGGGTCATCACTAAACAACCATAACCAAAACAAAGATGCAAAAAAGAAATCATATTACCATGAGGGGTTTATGATTTATCCATTCATCAGTTTCAACACACAAAAACCTCCCATAAGTATTCTTATATCATTTCCTAGCATTATCATTGAAGAAATTAGGGTTTTTAGGCTAAGGGTAGGGGTTTGGGGTCTCACGCTGCGGCTAAGATAGGTACTGGAATTATTAGGCAATTTTTGCACATTTCGCCGCGGCTAATTGGACCATTGCTGAGGCAAGACTACATGGCACTGCGGCGGAAATGCCCTCTGGAGCTACTGTTCCAAGTCCCCCGACTCTTGCCTCAGCGTAATACACTCGGGTCGCAGCGAGATTTGCTACTGAACACCCCCTCAATTTGTTCCTTCAACTTGTGCCGTGACGGTATGTGATGCACTGCGGCGAGGTTTCATTCTGTTAACCTCCTGGGCAATTTTTTTCACTCTGTGCCACGGTGAGTTTCCTCATGCCACCGCATTCCTCGACACTGTTACTCTCTAGGAAATTTTTATTCGCTTGCACCGTGGCGAGATTACTCATGTCGCGGTGCCCCTCACTTCTATCACTCATCTAGCCACGGCGAAGCCTTCTTAGCCACAGTGTGACTCCCTCCTGTAACTACATCTCCCAAATTTCATCCCCTACACTCCAATTCTCATCTTAGGCCTACCCTAGGACCACTCCCACTTATTTTATATGTCTCTAATGGTATTTATCTGCCCTATTTACTCATCTAACTCTCCATTACTAATTTGAAACTTAGATGCTATTTCCTACTTGCCCAACTATCTCATATCAGCAAATTTATAGAATAATGACAGCAAGAACTCATGCATTAGAGACAATTAACATCCCATGCACATTCCATAGAGATTTCATTCATCAATAGTTTATGTCAACATCTAATGAATCACATGACTACAATTCCCAAATGGTAAACCATATCACAGATTCAACAAAGCTATATATATCAGATGTTACAAGTTCAAACATTAATATCCACTATAATGAGCATTAACTCCTTAATGGTTACATTTCCACCAAGAAAAATATAAACGTCTACACTTGGCAACATGAATACATGATGATGCTATGTAAACTAATAACAAAATTGCATCTACTCTACTCAGATTAGCCCAAGTGTAGCTTCCTCCACACATGGCTAGAGCTCATGGATTTTTATCCACTTGCTTTCCCTTATCCTTACCCAAAGAACCTTCACCTAAAATACTAATCTCATAAAATAGGGTGAGATATAAATCTCAATAACCAAGGCAATTCCATCATATAATCCAGTTTAATTAGCATACATGCATAATTTTAGATAAGTATAAGAAGAATACCAGTCATATCAGTAAATAAAACAAGTAGGCTATCATGATTACCATCCCCTACTAGCAATCATATTTACACATGTTAAAGGCCATTAACACTGGAGAGGCCTGTCCACGGTACCTACTCCTCATTGAGCACAACCAGGGCTCAGTGCATCTGGGGTTTGATCATAACTCGGTGCTCAATCGAAGCACGTGCACGGGTGGCAGTCGCACCACAGCTCCACCATAGACTCACAAAGTCTAGTCACAATATAATGATAGCCAACCAATTCATTCAATATTTCAAATCATTTATGTACAACAAAATATGAAATTAAACAGATTTATGCATGGAATTAATAGAAACCCGGTTACCTTACTTATAGACAATTTGTAACAGTCACCAATTGTACAAAAATATCCATATAACCATAGCATTAGAGAATTACTACTTTAATTCATCATCTATAGTAGCAACAAGTACCTAAAGAATTTAAATGCTAATAACTACCTAAAGAACACTTACCCAGCCACTATAAGTCTCAAATTCGGATTTATGTGTCCTTTTTCAGAAACCTCAATGTTTCATCCAAAATCCTAAACAAATTTGTACAAAATTAATACCCATATTATAATCAAGTCATTAGGGTCTCAAATTAGTAGAATTACCTCAAAAAGAAGAGTTCATACCTATCTAATGACAGCCCTAGCCTCAACCTACGAATTTCATTAAGAAAATCCCCAAACAACCACATTTTAGATTTTAGGTTAGTGAAAATGCTTTAAATAAAAAACTAATTGAACCAAAATGAAGAGAAATATGAGAGGATTAAGTTATATAACTATTACCTTGGCTGAATCTTGCTTTAAATGTGAGAAAATGTGGATTTATGCCAAGAACCCTAACCTCCCATTTGGACCTCCGATTTTCTCCTTTGTGTTTCAGAAAAATGGGATAGTGGGTGAAGCATTTAGGGTTTTAGTTGGGTTTATGTTGGGTCAAATATGGGTCATGGGTTGCTCCAAGGTCTAACTCCTAATGGGCTCATATTTTTGCTTTGTTGGGTCAGTTTTTAAGTTGTTGGGCTGCAGAATTCTGTTGGGCCAGACCTAGTTTTAGGATCTTTATTATTTTGGGTCTACACAAGGTTTATTGGGCTTTCCTAAGAGCCTATACAAGGTGGATCTTAGGCTTCTATTACATTGGATCAAGTTGGGTCTGCACCTAGCTTATTGGGCCTCCATTAGCCTCTTATCTACTTAATGTAATTTGGGCCTAGATGAAATTTCTATCCCAATTAAATCCCAAACCCAAATTAAAAATTTATCTCTCCACAATTTTTATTTACTTAACTTACCCGATTATTCCAAATTAATTATTCCTAATGAATCTAAAACCATGATTAACACCCTAATTAATTTCGGGGTGTTACATATAACATTACTTTGTTAATCTCTTGATTATTGAGTGATAACTCAAGATAATTTGTATTGGACACAATTAGGACTCGTAGGCCAGAATTAATCACAAATGAATTAGGATAAGGATAGTGGATATCAAGGGACGAATCTAAAGCTAGTCACAAGCCCATTATTAACCATAATTTATCAATTAGGTAGCAATTAGGAATTTTAATTCGGTTTCATTTTAATTAGTTTAAGTTAATCAAAAAACCCCTTTAGTTTAGAAATTTTTAGAGTCTTTTAACACTTAGAAATCCCAATTAAGCATTAACTCCATTTCCAAGAGAGATGACCTAGGTTGCACCACTAGCTATATATTTTATCAACCTAGTTTTATTTTAAAGGTTGCGCGACACGACCCATCAAAATTTGGCACCATTGTTGAGGAATTGAGTTTTCAATTGTTTAAGAAAGTTTTCTAGGTGTTTTAACCTCTATTTTAGCTCTATTTTAGTTCAGTTTCTCTGTTGTTTTAAGCTTGGATTTGGATCATTTCGATGTTACATATCAATTGGACTGTTTGCTGGAATTTTTGGTTAAAGTGCCTAGAAAATTCTCAAACTTTGTTTTCTAAGGTTTTTGGGTATTTTGAGCAAAAGTAATAGCTAGGTGCACCATTTTTTAGCTAAATTCCATCGTTTAAGGCACTTTTTCGAATTTTTTAGTATTTTTTCAAATTTTTTAGGAATTTTTCAATTTTTCTAGATTTAATTTCTTTATTTTTTGTGAGTTTATTTGGTGTGATTAACCTTTATTTTAAAGTGTTCTTGATTGTTAAGTAGGTCTTATCTTCTTTGGAATTTTATTTTCTTGATTTAAAGTTAATATTAGTTCTAATTTGTTACTAAATTGTTTTATGTTAAAAGTGATTGAACTTCTCATTTTATTAGCTTTAAATGGATCCTTATTATTCTAATCAAGGTGTTTATAATTCTTATGCAAATGATGGGATCTCCAGGCAGTTGGATGAACTCGAGTCAATGCTTCGTGGTCTTCTTGAACGACAAAGATAAGAGCAACAAAGCCAACAATACCAACAAGTCCAACAACCATGTTACCAACCACACCATCATCCTTATGAAGTTCACCCCAGTTACATTGAACCATACTACCATCCATATGAAGTTCACCCAAATTACCACCATCATTATAAGCCATACCACAATTATAATATGCAAAAGCCAGAATATCATCCTTATAACTACCATGAGGGATACATGCAATAAGAGGTCCAGAGGGAACCAAGTTTGGAAGAGAGAAGGTCGCAACAAATGAAAGCTCATAATCTTCAACTCCAACGAGAAATTGATCAGTTACATGCTAAAAATCAACAAATGATTGACAACATCATGAAGGATTTGGGAATTCAAATGAATCAACCCACTTCAAATGCTACTGAATTGACTGAAGAGCAAATTAGAAAGGAATGTATGGAGGAGGAAGAGTCCTATTCACTGGGTAATATCCTTCCATCTTCTAATACTTTGCATTTTGTTAGGACTAATTCTAATTTAGATGATAGCACTGTGACTACTAATGCATATAATGTTGTTGATTCTGAATTGCATGATGATGTTGATGAGAAAATTGTTATTGAATCTCTTGATTTGACTTATTGTGGTAACTCATTGAGCAAAATTGACACATTTGTTAATGTTCATGAATCTTTGTGTACTGATGCACTTGGTATGTCTACTCCTAGCTGTGACTATAATAATGAATTCATTTATGAACCTATTAATGATGATTCTGTTGAGTCTAGGGTAGTAGATAAGTGTGGGGGTGATCTAGAATGTGATGATCATTCTATTCCTGGTGTGGAATTAGTTGATAAGTCTGGTGATAATGCATCTTTTGAGTTTATGGACAGCATACCATCTGGACCATGTGACATAGTTGATTTGAATAAATCTCTTAATTATTTGTGTGATGGATCCACTATATGTGATAAATACTCCCAAATTAATTCTTTCTTTGAGACTAGTGAGTTCTTCACATATACTGGTCAACATGATTCCTTACTAGCCCGTGATTATATGACTGATGAAATGGTAGATGTAGCATGTGATAATGATATAGACAATGAAATTATTGAGCAGCTTATTGTTGTTAATGAATCAGACTCTACTTTGAAATGCTTATGTGATAATATGCATACATGTCCTGTGTGTGCTAAGATTAATGAGTTTCTAGAGTCTGATAAGTTTGCTGAATCCATAGAGTCCTTTGTTTGCACTGAATTTGTTGGTAAGATTGATTCTACTGATCATACTAGTATTGATGAGGACATGCATAGTGATACTGCTGATATTGAAAGTTCTATTGATGTTTATGCTGTTATTGATACTAGTGAGAGACTAGATCTTGTTGTTGATCATTGTTTAAAATATTGTGAGCCTACTGATGTCTTTTTGGTTAAGGAAGATATTGTTTCTCTTGTTGAGAGTCCTAAACAGATTCTTGAAGTTAGTGAGCTAATTCCTAACAATTAACAGACTCCCCCAACTGACATGAAGCATCTACTAGATACCTTGAAGGATTTTCACTCAAAAGACTGTGAGAAGTTGTAATTAGATTTTTCTATGGATGCAATGACTCTTACTGATGGGAGTCCAATTGATTTTATTAGTTTTAATAAATATTTAGAGAGTTTAAAGTGTAGTGTTTTTAAATTTGATTTTCAATTTTCTTTCTTCAGTTTTAAATGTTCTAAATCTAATTTTTCTTCTTTTCTTACTTCTGAATATGTTGAATTTGACTTTCCAAGACTACTGATGGTTAAGGAAGTCCATGAATCATCACTGCATGATCAATCTAAATGCTTTAAAGTGGTTAGACTTAAATTTGTTCAATTAAAGAGGAATAAAGCTGTTTTAATTTAGTTTTTGATACTTATGATTAGTTGGTCTCTAATAAAGTTCTTTGTAGTTTAGGATTTAGTTTTCTTTTTCTTTTTCATATTAATGTTTGTTTTGTTTCTATTTTGTAGGAAATAAGTTGCTAACTAGCTACATGGAAATCTGAGCCACCTTTGGGATCTTCAATTCAAGTTCATCCGGTTGTATACTCTCATTTCATTTTCTTTTATATTGTGTTGTTTATCTATTAACTGGATTGTGTGCTGACATTGAAGACAATGCAATATTTAAGTATGGGGGGGGGGGAAAGTCATTTCATTCCATCCACATTTTTCTTGCTTTGAAAAAAAAAAGGAGAAAAATTGAAAATTTTTTTAAAAAGTACCGTGGTTTTTTTTAAAATTTTTTTGTGAAAGTTGCAAGTTGAGATTATTATAGCTTGAATTCACTTTAGACATGATAAGTAATGAATCTTGTGTTTTGATTCAAGTGAAGTGGAAATGAATTTGATTTCAATAAATTATTTGATAGCCATTAGCTGGTGAGAAATTGAGCCATATCTGTTCAATTCTAGTGTGTATTCACTATTACTGCTTTCACTTTAGAACTTGTCTTGATTCTCTGTTAAGACCACATTTGCATTTGCATGCATGAAAATGATAAGGCATTCCTTTCTATCATAGCTAGTGAGCCAAAAAGCCAACCTTGACATGCACTTTATCCATTGTTTTAGCCACTTTGAATCTTGATTTTCTTTTCTTCTTGAACCATTGCTATTAAAAATGTTTTCCACCTTGTTTTAAGATACCTTAGGAATTTCAAGGAGCATTACATCTAAGTAGGATAGGTGAATATGTGCTTTGCATCCATTTAGGCCATTGTTATTCAAAGAATTTGTTCTAAGAAAGAAAAAAAATGGAAAGAAAAGAAAAGATAGAAAAATGAATGAGAAGTTTGAATAAAAAAGAAAAGAAAAGCATTAGAAAATCAAAAGAAAGAAGTGTTTTGAATTGAGCTTGTATTCACTTATATTAGATGAAAATAAGGCCTAGAAACACATTCATCCCTATCCTAAATCTTCATTGATTGCTCTTGAGATCCTAAGGTGTTCCATTTGTTGTTTGTTTTTCCTCTTGTTCTTGTTATCCGTTTATTTTATTCCCTTACCTCATTACAACCCTGAATAAAGTCCTCTTAATTTATGCATTGCATTTGGTATAGGTATTGGAGATTTAGAAGCTTGACAAGCCTGGTAGTGAACTTTGGATAGGTGAAGTTTGAGTGATACACATCCCTTAAACACTTGAAAGTTGAGACTAAACACTAACCTATGTGAGAGGCTATACATTTCAATTCATTTTTTTCAAATGAAATTACCATGGAATTTGTTTTCTTGATGCAACTGAAGTTAGCTTGGATTGTTGAAGTGATGAAAAGTTGTGATTACTCCTTAGCTTGTGATTTTTACTTTCATTTTTCATTTTCATTCCCTATTGGTCATTTTATTTGTCTTCCTTTGGATTTTGAGTTTTGCCCAGAAGTGCAAAGGTTTAAATGTGGGGGAATTTGATAATTTCTAATTTTCATATACTTTATTCCCTCTAATTTTGGCACTTTAATAATTGAATATGGCTTATTGCATTTTATTAGATGATAATTGAATTTAATGGCCATTTTCTGTACTTTAGGAATTAAATTGCAAAATGATTGATTTTAATGCATAATTTCCCTTAAATAATTTTGTGAATTTTTCCTATTAAATTTTTCTTATTATTTGTGCATACTTTAAAAGCCAATGGGACTTTTAATGGTGGAAAGAAAATTTGAAGAAGAATTTAAGGTTACAAGATCAATTGAAGGGCTAAGATTTCAAAGGAAGGAAAGCCATATTTTGCAATTAGAAATGAGGGATTTTTTGATAGAAGGCAGCTCAAGTTAAACACATGCACCATTCCCTTATTCATGTAGCATTTGTCCAGCAGATCATATGTGTAAGTAACACTCATGAGCAGCCACCATATCCAAAGGAGAAAGAGGTTAGGGTTCTACGTTGAAAGAAGAAGGCTTGAAAGGAAGAAGAGAAGAGCATGTGGAAAGTTCTGCTTAGACTTGGAAGACATTCATGAGCTCCTCTCCACGTCACAAATGTACATATGCAGAGCTGGAAAGTGGAGGAGAGGGCGAGCAGAAAAACATACATGCAGATTCAATTCATATAAGAGCTGGAGAAAGCCACAAGTGGAATGTGGCTGAACAAAACACGTAGAGCAGAATGAGAAACAAACAACGAATCAACAAGGGCTGATGTGGCTGGAACAGAGGAAGGAACAAAAATAATAAATGAAGCTACGTTCTAGATTAGAGAAGAAGTGTGAGTTAAAAATGATGTGAAAAAGAACGTAAGAATAATGAGAAGAGGGATCAGTCACGTGGGAGGAATAAAAGAGTTCAAATACACACACATGCAGAGGCAGAACTTGGAGCTGGCTAAAGAAAAGAAATGACATGGGTTTGCATGAATCTAAATTGAAGAGGTAGCACGTGGAAAGCACAGGGAAGCTACAGGCTCAAGGAAGTGAAGGAAAGAAGCATGAGCTGTAGAGAAGGACGAAGAGGAGCTACGTGAGGAGTTTGAGCTGCATGGATAAGCTACGAGCAAAAATAATGTGGAGAAAACAAATAAAGAAGTAGAGCTGACGTGAGGCTGCAAACACGTAAAGAAACACGTGGAGAAGAAGAAGAACACATAAATTTTGATACGGGCAGAAGAAAAGCAACCACGTGGAATGCGCTGAACAGAGAAGAGAAGCTATAGGTTTTTTGGATGAGAAGGCAGCAGATGAAGACGTGGAATAATGAGAGCTGAGGGTTGGATGAGAGACAGAGTTATGGGCTGATTTGCATTAATGAAACACTTGAATGGAGCATGCAGACCGACACTTATACACTCATGAAGGAACACATGGAGCTGTCATGGAAAATGCAAAAGAAGTTGTGGCGACCCTAACTTTTAACCATTGTAATTAAGGTTAAATACGTGATTAATGATCATAAATCAGGGTTACAAGACATTACAACTAATTTCATTCAAAAAATACAGGGAAATTTGAACCTTAATGTCATTAGAGTCATCAACCATATAATTATAAGCACTCATGTATATCAGGGAAACAAATATTCATTTATAAGCCTTTGAGTCTATTACCCATTAATTCCAACTCACAAGAATCTTTTACTAATGTTTCTAAGTTATTCCTTGGGGTTACCATATAAAAAACTAAGATTTCTAGGTTAGAATGAAAGTTTGGGACCATTAGCCGCAGCTAAATATCCTTGCGCCACGGCCAATTACTTTAGGGTTCACTCCTTATCTTCACAGATTTCACTGCGACTTAGACCTTCACCACGGCTAACCTATATAGCGCCATGGCAAGGAAGCCTCCTAGATCCTACCTCGCTTGCCTCTTACTATTGGCCGCAGCCAATTCTTCCTTTTGTCATGACTAATTCCTCTCTGGAACGCTCGACAAATTCTCACAAAAGTTTGCCACAGCCAATTTCCATTTAGCCGCGACAAATTACCCTCTAGACGACTTCCAGTTTTGCCCCTCACATTTCGCCACGGCTAATTCCACTTTTCACTGCGGTGAATTGCTCTCTGATACTCTCCCTGGCAACTTCACCTCTATTGGCCGTGGTTAATAATATTTTGGCTGTAGCGAAATTCCTTCTAATTCTACAACTTCAAAAATCTTGTCTCATACTCTCTACTCTCTATCTAAGGGCTCTTTAGGGCCACTCTCCCATTTGTTATGAGATTCTAATAGCATCTATCTAGCTAATTTGCTCCAGCCATTATATCATTACCCATCCCACATTTAAGGGTGGATTTTCCTACTCATTCATTAGTCTTATATCAGCAAATTTATAAATTTTTCACAATAGTCATTCAATCATGTTTTCATCAGATAATTCATGTATCACTAGCTCAAATCCACAATTAATATATTACATGATTTCATTACTTAAATAGTCAGTTAAAACACAGGTTTATAAGCCATAATAATTGTCATAAACTCATACATCTATTAACAACTAATATAAAGCCTATTTCTCAATGGTTATATCCTATGTTATCAAAATACAAACTCCTACATTTGGCAATACAGATACATAATGATGCTATACAAAGGTTAACAAAATTAGTATCTACTCTATTCCACTCAAACCAAGTGTAGCTTCCCACACCAGGCTTCAGCTCATGGATGTTCATCCACTTGCTTGCCTTTATCCTTACCCGAAGAACCTTCACCTGAAATACTTAGCCTATGAAATGAGGTGAGATATAAATCTCAATAACCAAGGCAAGTTCCATTCATATATTCCAGTTCAATTAACATATATGCATGATTTCATATAAGCATCAGAAAACATACCAGTCATATCAGTAAATGAAACAATTAGACTATCTATGATTATTATCCCATATTAGCAATCACAATTCCACATGTTATAGGCCAATAACACCGGGAGAGGCCCATCCATGGCACCCATTCCCCAATGAGCTCAACCAGGGCTCAGTACATCTGGGGTTTGATCATAGCCTGGTGCCCGATCAAAGCACATGCACTGGTGGCAGCCGCACCATAGCCACCATGGACTCACAAGGTCCAATCACAATACAATAGATAGCCAACCAATTTATTCAACATTTCAAATCATTCATGTACAACAAATCTGAAATTAAAATAGATATATGCATGGAATTAATTTAATCTCGATTACCTCACTTGTAAACAAGTTGGGAAGCTACAGCAATATCAAAATCCTCCTAAAATCACAATATCAGAAAATGTTCATTTTTATCAGTCCATTACTATCTCATTCATCATTTGTGGTAATAATCCAATGCTCAAAGAATTAAGTTACCAATAGTTGGGATACCTACCCAATCACCAAGTGCCTCTAATTTCGGATTTTGCCTTCCCTAGACCAGAAACATCAATATATCACTCCAAATCATAGAAAAATTTACACAAAATTAAGGCCCATACTATAAGTCTACTATGGGGGTCTTAAACTAGTAGAAAATATATTAAAATGGAGAGTTTATACTTACCTAATAACACCCTTAGCCCCAACCTACGAAATTTCACCAAGAAAAACCCCAAACAACCACATTTTAAATTTTGGGTAGGGTGAAAATACTCTAAATGAAAAACTAATTAGGCCAAAATGAAGAGAAAGAGAAGGAGATTAAGTTATACAACTATTACCTTGGCTGAATCTTATTCTAGAAGTGGAAAATGGTGGATTTTTTGCCCTAAACCTTAACCTTCCTTCAAACCTCCGAATTTCTCTTTGGTATTCTTGTGTTCTGCAAAATGGGGGATGGTTAGGTTAGTTTTTAGGGTTTTAAGTTAGGTCTAATATGGGTCATGGGCTGACCCAAAGATCTAATACCAAGTGAGTTTCAGACTTAAGCATTGTTGAGCTAGCTTTCATATGTTGGGCTACAGAATTTTAATTAGGCCAAACCAATTTTTAAGAGCTCAATGGATTTGGGTCTACACAAAGGTTATTGGGCCAATTATAAAAGCCTATAAAAGGTGGATTTTAGGCCTCTATCACATTGAATTAGATTGGGCCTGCACCTAACTCATTGGGCCTCCATTAGCCTCTTATCATGATCTCTTACATTAATTTGGGCCTAAATGAAGTTTCTATCCTAATTGAATTTCAAACTCATATTAATAATTTATCTCTCCAAAATTTCTATTCATTTAACTTACTCGATTATTCCATATTAATTTTTCTTAATTACCTCAAACCCATTATTAATACTTTAATTAATTTTGGGGTGTTACAGAAGTAGCACGTGATTAATAATGGAATAAGATGCATATGCTTCTCACGAGGGAGTTAAAAAAAACACACTCGGGCAGGAGGATTCCATTCATCAGATTCACGCATTCACTAAATCCAGTCCATTCCATCCAGTGATCACGCCATTCTATTCGTCTCCTCCATTCCCATTCCATCTCCACTCAAATGAAGCTCTAATTTCTCTTGTGGCTAGCTAGGAGGAAGGATCTTGGTTAAAGCTTGAATCTATGGAGAAGAATATAGAATTTTGGCTAAGAATTTCCTACTTTCCTACACTCTTTCTTTTTCTTATGCTTGGTTGAGATGTATTTAATTGAGATTGATGTAATTGTAATTAATGACTGATTAGACACTAATTAGAAAGCCTTTTTGTTGATTAATTGGTTAGATTAAACACTAAATTTTGTATTTTTCTTTAATTTTTCATGTATGCCATGAAGGTATTTGATGAAATGCATGAGTGAAATTATGAGCTTTATTATCTGATTTAAGGATTTCTTGGAGTTTGGTTGGTTAATTAAATATCTTAGGGTGTTCATTCAAAAACTAATTAATTCATTAATGAATTAAATTGAGTGTTTATTGATCTTAAAAACAAAAATTGATGATTTAATACGAGGTTGAGGTTTTAATGCAACATTATTTTGTTAATCTCTTGATTCTTGAGTGGTAACTAAAGATAATTTGTATTAGACACAATTAGGACTCGTAGACCAAAATTAATCACAAATGAATTAGGATAAGGATAGTGGATATCAAGGAACGAATCCAAAGCTAGTCACAAGTCCATCATTCAATCATAATTCATACAATTAGGTAACAATTAGGAATTTTAATTCGATTGCATTTTAATTAGTTTAAGTCAATTAAACCCCTTTTAGTTAAAAAAATTTTAGAGTCTTTTAACACTTAGAAAGCCCAATTAAATATTGAATTCTATTTCCAGGGGAGATGACCTAAGTTGTGTCACTAACTATAAAATCTATCAACCTAGTTTTATTTTAAAGGTTGCACGACACGACCCGTCAAATACCCTTAAACTTCATGGTAATAGTCCTAAAACTCTATATCATTGGATTATGAACAATAAGGATTCACAAAAATGAAAACCAAAGGAGAAAAGCTCCCTACCCAAGGATTCACAAGTTTAAGAAAAGAGCATAAATTTCCTTAAAATTGGTTATGAACATGCAATGCTATAATGGACCACTTGTGCGTAGAACTTGTTGTTAATTGACCTTTTGAAATAATTGATCATTTGGCTATAATTTTTTTTTATTTCTTTCTGTTGATCCATCAATGGTGGACTGTTGTTTGGTGTTATGCATAAGCGCTCCATTCTCGACATATGGTTGTTGACATCTAGTTGTAATATCAATCTTCTTTTGCAATTTATGCCAATGGTAGATTGTAATATCAGTTCCATCAATACCAAACAAAATCCAAAATCTGAACACTTAGTTGCTCAAAATCCTCACGCTGGTTGAATCCCCTAACATCTTTCTCCAGCTTGATGAATCCTCAGAGTTCAACAGTGCCTCTGGATCTTCTGTGTATAATACTATTTGGGTTGATCATTTTTAGGAAGCTGTGTATGATAAATCCCATAAGCCAAGCCAGTTACTATTTTTTTATTAATCAGGGATAGAGGGTGCAAACTAGCAATGTTGGATGCAAGTAAAATTGTGATTCATGTGCAGATCAGTAAAATAAACTAGAGTTCTGATACAACAATGAACAACGACTGTATTCAGATGGTTTTCAACCATACCCTTGAAATAAAATGACTTGAGTACCTCAAGTGCAGGAGTTCCATGCATGGACTCATCATTGAATACAAGATGATGAAAATGCATGGTTTGCTGTATAGTCATTTTTACTTTGTTTGCTCTAAACCCTAAGAAAAATTAAAAATGATCAACATCCACTTATATAAAGGAATAAAAAGTTGCAAAACCAACAAAAAATGGCATAGTATGGAGGGAAAAGATGCACAAAAATGCCTATACCTAAACCTTGCAGTATAGGCTTTAAAAATCAGTTCAATCAAATACTAATATGCTATTAATTCTTTTTATAACCTGTGCACACAAATTAGACATAAACAAATATTATATACACATAGCACTTGTAACACATAGCTTCATTTTCGTTACTTTCCATTTGTATTACATACAGTTGCCAATAGCCCAACGAATTCGGATTTCACTTCCATGTAACCACTACAAAGAACCTTTACATGTCCCTAATGCATGTACAAAAAAATCAATTATGTCTGCTCATGTATAAAAGAGAGCCTAACTTCCATAACTTCAAAAAATAGGTTCTGTCTACCATGTACAAAAGAGCCCAACTTCTAGACCTTCAAACAAAAATAAGTTATGTCTACTCATGTACAAACAAAGCCTAACTTTTATACATTTACAATACTACTAATAACTTCCTTCAGAAAACACCAATATATAATCACCCAAGGCTACTTTTACAATATTAGGATAAAGAAAGATTGGGAATTTTACACCTAACTTTGTTATGCCCTGCCTCTTGACAATGAGAACACCAGTACTGAGCCTTATCTTGAAATTGTGATTCATATCGCCTTTTCTGCGGTCTTCTCGTTGGATGGGCGGTGATGGGTGGTAGTAGAAAGGTGTTGCTAGCATAATCATCAATCAAAAAATTATTCAAGTTTGGCATATCATGAGTCTCTACAGGAATCATAGTATTCATATACATCTTTTACTGCGAGCTCAGTGAGTAGCATTCTTCCACATATGAGTACACATTCCCATGCACCTTCTTTATTGCTACACATGCATGAAGACATGGGATGATAGACATTTGTCAAGCTTGACAAGTATACTCTCTTAATGCCACATTCACCCTTAAATCATTGCTTCTTATTTGAACTAGGAGCCGATTAATACCATAGTGCTCTGCTATCATATTTTCTACTCTTGCAACATTCTCCTTCAGCATTGCCTCAATCCTTGGACCCACCCCATTTTGTCCATTTAGCCATGTTTTCTTTGCTAGCATATAGTTTTTTAGCTAGCTTATCCTTATGCTCGTTGATTAATACACAAACATTGTCCTTTCTCTCTTTCACTATCCATGCATTAAAAGATTCGACAAAGTTAGTTGTGATATTATCCCATCATTGGTATGGAAATCTGGCTAATGCCCACCTATCAACATCAGCCTGAGTCTCCATCTATCTACCCAACTCAGGGGAAAATGATCTTAATTTCTCCAATGCTTTCATATAGTCTGTGTCTAACCAAACATATGCAATCTCATCTAGCAATTTTAGCGCATCATTCCTATACCGTCTTCTTTGCCCTTTACAAACTTTTAAGAACTCATTACTAAAGTTCTCTTTTATATGTCTCCCCACCAAACACTTTTCTTACTACACCGATTATGGCATTGCGGCAATTTGAAACTATAGTTATTTCTATACCACTAGTTAAGTCTTTAACCTTTTGAAGGAACCACACCCAATCATCATATGTTTCTACACCTACAATTGCATAAGCAAGTGGAAACAAGTTATTGTCTGCATCATACGTAGATATAGCTAAGAAAGTCCCCAAATATAGTCCACTAAAGTGGCAACTATCAATGTACAATATTGGTCGTGCACCAAGTATGAACCCAGTTATACAGTGCCCATATGCAATGAACAACCTTTCAAAATGGTTGTTTGTCGATGATGCCCATATTGCAATAGTTTCTGAATCTGTTTCCATTAAACAGTTGCATAACCAAGGGATTAGCATGTATGACTAGTTTACTGGCCCATCGAAACTAGCTAAAGCTTTCTCCTTCCCTATCCATGCTTAATGGTAACTTAGTGCTAATCCATATTCTCTAAATAGCTCACCACGGTAATCATTTAGCGTTTTATCTCTGCTTGATCTGACATTCTCAACCATTATGGATTCTACTAAGTCTGCCATTTACTTATGAGATACTAGTTATGTTATGCTCTATGCACATGCTCATTACAAAAGGTTCACACACTTAAGAAGGGTGTGCTTTTAGCTACTACATACGCTGTTAGCTTCCATTTGCATCCATCCACATTGCACTTAACAATCATCTTGTAGGGGCTGTTCTTTAGGAAAGTGCATTCAAATTTATAAGCAATGCTATACTTGTACAGTGCTTGCTTCAATTCAACAGTATTTAAAAAAATTTGCCCGCACCCAACAATCAAATCTGTCCACTTGGCAGAATTTAATTTAATCATTGGTGAAGGGATAATTTGTATTGCATATGGATGAAGTACAAGTTCCTGGTTGGAAGGAGACCCAGTAGTGGAATGAACTGAATTTGAATTCATTCTGCATTTTCATTCATTTCATATTTTATTAGTCTAGGGGTAATACCCAAGTATACCAATTATAACATATAGTAGATATTTACTAGACAAGTCATAAAAGACTAATTTCTCACCTTGTTACCAAGTGGGATGGTGATGCTCTGGTTTGTTCCCCATTAATTATATATATAGGCATATTAATCATTGTATTTGATCAGTTGTTGTACACCATTATTGTCCATAAGGTCTAATAGTTGAGAGGTATCAAATTTCAAAATGTATTTCATTTCCATTTCATTATCATCACAGTCCATGCATAATCTTACTTCTGTCCTTAGTTCTTCTAACAATATACCTTCCTTTATCAGTCTTCCACCCATTCGACCCCCTCATAGTGGATCTTCCTACTTGAATCTTTTAAGATTTATCCACCTAAATGAAAGTAGCAGAACACCTCATCTAACATTTGATTTTTCATCCTCTACTCATCACAACTGCACCTAAAAAAAATAAGAAAGCTTCAGACTTGCTCGTCATTTTTAAAACCAAAACAACAATATCAGTAGGAATAAAACTAAAAGCAGATAATAATATTCCTAAAAAGAAGTAATAATATTTCTAACAATTATTGCATTCTTTCTCAGATGGAACAGAATATCAATAATAGTAGTAAACATGTTAAACGTCTAAAACTCCTTATAACTCCAGGTGCAGATTATCCTTAACAAGCACAGGAAGAAAAAGTTGCCATTAACCATGAGAATTTGAGAGACGTAGCATATCATAAATTGGTATTTACTCAATCATACAAAAAGGCTTTTAATATTGACAAATTTAGACCATTCTGTTCTGCTCATCACAACTGCACCTAAAAAAAATAAGAAAGCTTTAGACTTGCTCGTCATTTTTAAAACCAAAACAACAATATTAGTAGGAATAAAACTAAAAGTAGGTAGTAATATTCCTAAAAAGAAGTAATAATATTTCTAACAATTATTGCATTCTTTCTCAGATGGGACAGAACATCAATAATGGTAGTAAACATGTTAAACGTCTAAAACTCCTTATAATTCCAGGTGCAGATTATCCTTAACAAGCATAGGAAGAAAAAGTTGCCATTAACCATGAGAATTTGAGAGACGTAGCATATCATAAATTGGTACTTACTCAATCATACAAAAAGGCTTTTAATATTAGCAAATTTAGACCATTCTATTCTGCTCTACTCACACCATAACTGTAAGTAGCTACAAATAACAAGATGTAGGATGATAAGAGAATTTGATGAAAGGTAGAAGAAATGGGGGGAAGACGGATGAAGAAATGAAGGGAAAAAGGCTGACAAACTATAGGGTAGACAGCTCCAGGAACAAAGGAGGATGATCATAAAGGTCGCTGGACCTCGTGGGGAACAAAAATAGTAGGAGAGGACCCGATGGAGTAAATTGTGCAGGTTTCATAAGGCTTATTAACAAAGGGCATTCTTGTCCACCAAATTTCATTTGGTCCTCAAGAATAATATTAATTTTTTAGGTCCTTTATAATAATATTTGCATTTTTTGGGTCCTCCTTACTAATTTTCCCTATTTTAAACCATATCTAAGGAACTCATAAGGAAATAAAGATGGAGAAGAAAGTGCATGAATGGTCTTACTTTGACAACAATTTAGCATTTTATGTATTTTGTTACATATGAGAGAATATATATGATTATTTTGTGATGTAATCATTCCCACAAATGTAAAAGTATGGGATTATGATGTAAATGCTATTTTTGAATGTAAATGTGCAAGATTATGCAATTTGACCATATGTGAGTCGTGAAATATATGTGTTATGGCAAGTGGATGAGTAAATTTGAGTTGCATGAGGTTTGGGACATGATAAATCAGTTATATATGCTATATTTCATATTTGGAACGTGCTTAAGTAGTCGCATGAGTTGAAAGGGTCCATTTTGAACCATTTTGATCCAAATATGCACCACTTTGAGCCACCTTGTGCACTAAAACCAAAATCAAACCAAATGAGTGAAGTTTTTGATGAAATTTGGTAGATATTTAAATCTCATTTAGAACTTTTTATAGAGTTAAAAAACATAATTTTTAAAGCTCTATAGAATTTATTATAATTTTCTAAAGTTGACTAAAAATTGCAAAAATTATTGAATATTGTTCACATGGTCAAATTTGGATTTTCATATATTTGAGGGGTCAAATAATTCTAATATTCATGAAAATTTATGGACATATTTGACATTATAAGCTTTTTATAACTACTAAGTTTGTGTAAAATGGAGCTATGTAGGCAAAGATATGCATGTTCAAAGTTTTGATTATGATATATGTCTGAGAACAATAGTAGTTACTATTTCATTATATTTTGGTGGCCTAAATGAACTTGTTTTGGTTGAAATTTTTATAGCATATAGTTCATGTTTTAAGCTTTTCATAGACACCTAATTTGCACAAATCAAAAATTTATAACCCAAGATATGAATTTTTGAAATTGGTGTCTAATGTGTAAAAGTGTATAAAAGTAGTAGTTTGAAGCATATGGCTTAATATTCGAAAATTGTGCTTCTTTTTATGATATTCCTTGTTGAATAAACTTGTTTAGTATGAATCTTGGGATTTATATGATCAAGTTATGTACTTATGCCCATTTAGAGAAATTGGGCCTTTAATATCGATATTTTTCGCTACTAAAAGTAACAAAAATAAAAAATTGATATTATAGACATATTATAATATAAAACATGTGCTTGTTCTTTGATGGCATAACATGCAACAAGTATTACCTCACCAATAGTTTTTGTGTTTCTAGCTCAAACTTCTTTAGATGCCTTCTTTGGCTTCCGCATGCCACTTTTTTCTGTAAATGGCATTGTCTACATTATCTCCCCTCTCTTGAGACTCATAATTGATGCTGCCCCCTTTTATGGGTATGTAGTCTCATCATGAGCAATATGCATCTTTCCATTTTCCTTTATCATCTCGTATTGACTTACCTGGGAATGTTCTTTCATTGCCTAAGCTACTTCTTTGTTATTAACTATTTGTTCCTTTCAAGCTCATGTGATCTCATTTCAACGATATTTCTCTTACATGGTTGAAAGCTAGCTTTACATTTCTATCATATATTGTTGTTGTTGGCATACTATTTAGAAAATCCTAAGATTATCAACATGTGGATTAGTGGAGGCACCCACCAAGGTAGAGTTGATGGTGTTACCTATCAGTGTTGCATTGAAGGTATTACTAGTCAATGCATTGGTGGCATTAACCACTTAAGTAGTGTTACCCACTTAAGCTATGTTGGCAATGTTACTTGCCTATGTCAAAACAGTGGCATTACCCACTAGTATGACTCTTGTCAAGCTGGGTGGATTTACTTGACCTTTTGTGTTCGAAGGATTTTGAGCATTGCATCATTCACCTATGCCATTTTATGGTGAAGACATGATTTAGTGATGACCTTCAAAATGGACTTGACTTTGAACAATGGTATTTTGGTTATTGGAACAATTTTTTTTCATTTGAGCCATGGTTGATCCCCAAATAACCAATGAATGATGGTCTATATGCCCCTCTTTAGCACGCCAAATGTTGGTGTTATGGATATGACAAAATAGAGATAAGGAAAGTTAGTATTGAAGATATACGTTCTTTTTTCTATAAATAAAGGGGAAAGACAAATGATTTGTAGCTATCAATACACAAAAGATATATTAGGCCAAATAATGCTCTATTTGAATTGAACCTTATATTCTTTTATACTTCAGGATTCGTGTAAGCTATTATTAACATTCTTAGGATTACGTAGGATTACCCTAATAATATAAGTTTTGACCATATGAACTAGATTGTGTTAAATCTATGAGAATATCGAACCTAGAGTACACCTTAAACAAAAGGAAGTTTACTTAGTTATGATTTAGCATAATATTGTATTTTAATTGCTTATAAATAAGACCTCAAGAAAATAAAACAATAAACTCTTCCATTATTGATAAATTGATGGAGATACTAAATTTGAAATATTGAGATTATTTTTGTTATTTCCTTTCTTGTTTTACATTTACAGGTTTCCCATTGTCTTCCCTGAACTGGGCTTGGCATGAACAGCAGTAAATTAAAAGAAAAAAAACTGCGTTGGATGCTCATATAAATGCATTAGATTTAGGTTCAAAGAAAATAAAAAGTAATTTGTCAAGATTATTTTTTTAAAGTTGTCGGAAAGGAAGAGAGAGACAGAGCGTAGGAGATTAACGCCAGCCGCCGTATGTAAGGCCTAAGGACTTCGGCCAATTTGGGTTGAAGCACCGTTGACGAAGAAAATTGGACGAATTTTATTTGATCCCTTTTTGACACAAAATTGAAAATTTTTATTTATTAAAATTAAATAGCTTAAAGAGAGAGCAAGGGGAGAGAGCAAAAGAGATATTTTTGTATTCAACTTCGAAGGCACTTCTTCTGTCTGCTACCAAATTAGGGTTTCTGGATCTTCAAAGATCCTTACTTCCCATCACCAATTTGAAGGTTTTTAGTCTTCACAGGCCTATCATTCTTTTCTTTCACTTTTCACTCTGCTTGTGTGTTTCTTCCATCGTGTATTGGAAATGCTATGGTTGCATTCTGTTTTGCGTTTACTTTTGCTTTTTGTGCTTTGCTTTTGCTCTTCAGAAGGCATTGTCTTTCACTAGCCATTGTAGATCAGATTGCTTCTTCTATTAGCTATTTGAGGGTGTTTTGTGCCGTTCAGAAATTTTGAGGTTAATGAAGCACGTGTTTTACTTGCTCTTCCAGGTTGGGTGCACAGATTTGTCTAGTTTTATGCTTCTATTACCTTCTTCTGCGTCATTATTGATACAGTGCACCGACTGCATCTTTATCATTCGAACTTCATGCTATCTCTTTTATTCTTTCTACTTCTTTCTGTAAATCCCTCTAAATCGAGGTGTTAATAGGTTTGGAGTGGTTATCTCTAGGTGCTTATTGGAATTCATTGAATTGCAGGACTGGTTCTAAAGAATTTTGTGCAGTTTGAAGATCTTTTTCTACTCTAACAAAGGACTTTTTTGCTGCTTAAAGGTGTTATCTGTTTTTTGGGGAAACGTGGGATTTCCTTTGGAATTTTTGTGGAGATTCGTAGACAACAAGAATTTTGATTGACTATGCGAACTTCATGGGCAGATTTGGCTGCGAATTCTGCAGCTGAAAATGTAGGCCTTGGTTCTTCTGCCAACAATGCGGGAACTGGTAATACTTCAGCTCCTTCTCGGACAGCCTATGTTCCTCCTCATCTCAGGAACCGTCCACCTCCTGCAGAGTCTCCTGCTCCTGTAAGTAGTGGCCCTTCTTCCGGTTATGTTACTGGTAATGCTGGATCACGTTGGGCTGCTCCCAAAAGTGAGTTTCGTCCAGGGCATGGTGGCAGTAGCCGCACAAGTGGATGGGGAAACAGAAGTAGTGGCTGGAATCGTGGCAGGGAGCGGGAAGTTAATCCCTTTGGAGATGAGGATGATACAGAACTGTCTTTTAGTGAGCAGGAGAATACAGGAATAAACTTTGATGCATATGAAGATATTCCTGTTGAGACCAGTGGTGAAAATGTGCCACCGCCTGTGAATACATTTGCTGAGATTGACCTTGGGGAGGCACTTAATCAAAATATAAGAAGGTGCAAATATGTGAAGCCAACACCTGTTCAGCGTTATGCCATACCAATATCCCTTGGTGGACGGGATTTGATGGCTTGTGCACAGACTGGCTCTGGAAAGACAGCTGCTTTCTGTTTCCCAATTATCAGTGGAATTATGAGGGGGCAACCTGTACAGAGGCCACCTCGTGGGGTGCGTACAGTGTATCCACTTGCTCTTGTTCTCTCACCAACTAGGGAGCTATCTATGCAAGTGAGTCAGTGATATTGACAACGAATTATGATCTGGTTTTTAGTTTTATGCAGATTTTGTATTGAAAATATATTGGAAATGTTGTGATTTGGTTTCAGATAAATGAAGAAGCCAAAAAGTTTTCATACCAAACAGGGGTTAGGGTGGTTGTTGCCTATGGTGGCGCACCAATAAACCAGCAGGTTTGTGTCCTTCTTAACTTTTGTTTGTTGTTGTTTATCTTGTTTTGTCTTCATTTGATTATGAGCTCATGTGATGTACCTAATAGATGCTTTAAATTCAATTATTATTATTTTTCATTCTTATTGATTGGGAAAATCATGAACACATGCGATTGGTGGGTTTTGCTATGTGTTCTTCTTTCTATTCGAATTTTTGAGTGCCATTGAACTGAAACTATTGGAATTGTATAGTCATTTAGGTTTCAAATCACTAATTGCCAAAAATTCTCATTGCCAATACTTTATGATAATTTCTTTTTGGTCAAAATTCACAAAAACCCACTTCAACTTACAGCCATGTGCAGCTTGCCTTCCTTAACTTTAAAAGTTGACAATTGGCCCCCTAGACTTCTAAATTTGTGCAATTTACCCCTTTTATTAACAAATCCATCCAAAACACTAATAGAACCCTTCAACATTGGATAATGACATGCCATTTCAGCTTTGACCAACCAATGTGGCCTCTGGAATGGGCCAAAATGTCTGTTATTTGAAAAAAAAAGAAGCCCAAATTCCTCTTTTTCTCCTTCCAATCTCCACCTTGCTCTGCTACCCTTGCACGCACCAAACAAGTTCTTCAACCCAACACAGAGAATGCAGAGAAGGTCCCTGCTCAACTCACCAATCTAGATCTTGCCTATTATTTGACATTCAAGATCAAGGGCCTATCATCATACTTAGCGGGTTGAACCATTTTGTTGAATTGTGGGTTAATTTGAAAGTGATTGCCGTAGGATTCTAGATATTTTATGAACTAAAATTTTGAGGAGTATTCTAGGAGTGGTTAATTGGTTATTACTGAGCTGATGAAGATGACATGGTTACCATTTTTGCTTCCTGTTATTTTCCTCCTTGTCATCATATTATAGGCAACTTGATATTAGGATAATTGGTCAATAGAAGTAGTGTAAGCCTAAGCTATACCACTGAAGGTAGAAAATTGTTGACTAATATTATTGTGTTTTAGTTACTGTTTGGTATGAATGACATCTTCCTCCCCCTTTTTTCTAGTAAAGGCTTTCCGTTCTTATTCTTTAGCGGAGACCAAGTGCTGCTTTAATCCAAATTTTGCCACTTGAAATTGAAAGAAGGGAAGAAGAAGAGAAATTTAGGTCTTTTTCAAAATAAGAGTATTTTGGTTCATTCCAGATACTACATTGGCTTATCTATGCTGATGTGGAGTGTTATTATCTTACTGTTGCGGTTTTGGATGGATTTGCTAAGGGAAGAGGTAAATTGCATGGATTTAGAAGTCTAGGGGGGCTGATTGTCAATATTTGAAGTTGAGAGGAGTAAGTTGCTCAAGGCCTTAAGTTGGAGGGGGTTCTATGTGTTTTTGGCTTTCTTTTTTTATTAATGGTGTCATTGCCTAAAGTGCGGCTTCATGGGCTGTTGATAATACTACTGTATATAGGATGTAATACTTTTTCATGTTGAGGATTTTAATTTTAGATATGATTGAGATTTTCATATCCAGCCTTAAATGCTTTACTAAAGGCTTCTTCTCCATGCTGTTTTAGAAATCCTTATTCATGGTGTTATTTGTTCAGTGAAGAAGTGGAAATGATTGCTTTTGATGTAAATCTTGTAGTTATTTCAACTATACACACACACACACACTCACACACACACACACATATATATATGTATAAACATGAGGATGAATATTTGAAATAATATCCTTATGATTGCATATGTGGCTAATGGTGTCTATCCACGGTTGGATAGTTGCTGGATAGTGTTTAAGCACATATGCTTTGCCCTGGGAAGATGACTTTTGAGTTTTTTTTTATGGCTGCTATTGTTAAATATGTCCTCTGTTTGTAGATCTTCATGCTCAGGGTTTTGCTGGGACAGGGTTTATACTTTTTGGTAGCGTTGTAGAATATATTATGCTCTGAATAGTCTTTTGTTCAATTTATTTGCATCAGCTAAACATTTTGTCATTTTCTGGTTGTTAAATGCTATTAGAAAGTCTAACAATTGATTGCTTTTGCACTATTACGCAGCATGGATCAGAACCTATATAAAGAAGTTTAGACGGCAGTGCCTGTGGAAAGGAGGGGGGGAATTTCATGGACAAAATTAAGAAATAATCTTATTTTCCTGATGTAGAAGCAGTTAAGAAAGCTGCATAAGTAATTAAATAACCTACAGAAAAGTGGCCTATTCCAACCAGTCTGCTGGCACAATGAAAAGAGCCATGACATAAGATGTGTAATTGTGTCTGTTGAGTTTGTATAGAGTAATCGTTGTGCCAGTGTGTATTATAAATTAATAGACTCTGGTCTGTTTGCTATCAAATTCTTCTATAGGACAGATAACATATCCTAAAATATCAGAAACTTTGTATTTGGATCTATTCATGTCCTAAATTAGTACTATAATACTTGTCTATTTGGTTTTGTGTGAATCTTTTACTATAATTTCATTATTCTTACTTCTTACCATAATTTCACCTTAAAGTCAAGTTTCAAAATGTCATATTGACAATTTCATATGTGAATATTTCACTACATATTTGTTTTGAGCTATAATTCTGAGAGAAGTAGGAAAACCAAAATTGTTAGTTTGTTTGTCAATTAATTTGTCCAATAGGCTTACCAATTTATACTTGAAAGCAAATTCTTATTTCTGTTCCTGGGAACTAACTGTTCAAGAACTTTTTGGTTTTATATAGTTATAAATTATAAATTTATCCCAAATCACAACTGTATCTATGTTATACTTTGAGGAAGGCACCTCAACGAGTACAAGTTACTGCATCTGTTGGAAAATCTGAAGATATTGCTTTTACCTATTTCAGGAGTACGTTTAAACTGTAAATGTCCCTGGACATTATGTTCTTGTTAATATTGCTGAATGGATCCATTCTGGAGACTTGAGTACTTGAGTGGCCCTTCAAAAATTTTCTTTTGAATGTTTGTATGAACTTCTAGATTTTTCTGTGGATCCTAAGCTATTTTTTCTCCAGCTGCGGGATCTTGAAAGAGGGGTTGATATTCTTGTAGCAACTCCTGGAAGATTGGTAGATTTGCTGGAGAGGGCTAGGGTTTCGCTGCAGATGATCAGATATTTGGCCTTAGATGAGGCAGATCGGATGCTGGATATGGGTTTTGAGCCTCAAATAAGGAAGATTGTAGAACAAATGGACATGCCTCCACCAGGTGTCAGGCAGACTATGCTATTTAGTGCCACTTTTCCGAAAGAGATACAGGTTTGATTGCATCTGTGAATATCCTTTCAAGTTGAAGCATTTTTTCATTTAATATGTGAAATATGATTGAGTAAACATTTGTTTTAGTTTTGCTAGCATGTACTTCATTGGGGTGGTTGTACTTTTCCCTATTTTCTTTTCTTGCCCCCTTGCCTCTAGAGGTGGGCACAGACTCTTGTTGTTTAACTTGTTTGAATTTCAAGATGGTGCACTCAAATGTTAAGAAGACGTGCTTTTGCTTTAGATTCTTGTTGCCCTGAGATGCAATTTTTTAGCATTGTGATTTGATGTGATTCTGGTTGATATGCAGAGATTGGCTTCGGATTTTCTTTCAAATTATGTTTTCCTGGCTGTTGGAAGAGTGGGCTCAAGTACTGATTTAATTATCCAAAGAGTTGAGTATGTTCAAGAGTCTGACAAGAGAAGTCACCTCATGGACCTTCTTCATGCCCAAAGGGCGAATGGTGTACAAGGAAAGGTATTATCACAGAGTTATTTCATCTGCGAAAAATTTAGTGTTCTAAGGGAATAAAAAAAAAAAACAAGTGTATGTGGCTTGGTTCAAGTTGGTTTGACCTCAATATGCCACTTATGCATACATGGGTTGGGACCTGGAAAAAAATAGCCCAAACAAACCCAAAAGGAGAATGCACCTACAAATTTAATGAAATAAGGTTCTTCTTCAGTTATTTTTTTAAAGCATGTGACTTAATTTCTGGCTTCTACTGAATTGAAAACTTTTTCAATAAACGTGATAATTAGCATTTCTCTGAAATTGTCCTGATTTTGGATGAATTGATCTGGTTAATGCTTATTAGATTATATGAGCAAATGCCTGAACCAAAATATGTTATTGCTATGGGAGCCGTACAATTACAGGGGGGATGTTCAGTACCGATTCTTATAGTACTGTTGGGGGCATGGATAAGCTAATTCTTGTGGATGTCTATTTGCCTGGCTGTCCGCCTAAACCGGAGGCCATTATAGATGCTATAACAAAACTTTGTAAGAAAATATCTTGAGAAATCTATGAAGATCAAATTAGGTCTCAACATCCGTCATATCAAATAATTTTTTTTATGCGTGTTGTAATTATAAGAAATCGCTTGGTTATTATTTGCTTGGAATGGCGATCTACATACATAAATATATGAGTCTTTCTTATCTACAAAATTAATAGATTTATATGATAAAAGATCATACCCATATTGTTTTTTCATTTTTCTTTTGGATTTGTTAATGATTCTACTTCTTGATGAGTCTAGTTCTTGTTTTTTGTAAAGAACTAATCTGTTTTTTTCATATGAATGACATTTGGTTAATTCTTTATTTTGAGTCACATGGCATTCATTCATTCATTCTATTTTGCCATTTTTGTGGGACTAATCTAGACCATCCACTCTGAGATAAATCGTATTGATAATGACCTTTTAACCAATTTGTCCATTGATTTATTATAGAATTGGGAGGGTTCTTATGTTTTAATTTGGAATGAAATATTCCTTGTACTCCAAAAAAAAAATTCCTTTATTTGGTTTCACGAGATTCAGCCAATTGTCTTGATTGTGGGATATCATTGAGAATTAGGAATCGGTGTTATCAAAAGATTTCCTGCGAGTTGTCAATGCATAAATTATCTTGTCTTAGTCCTATGGTTTATTTGTATATCTATGTTCCGTTGTATCCCTCTCACATGGGTATGTTAGGTGATGCTAATAACTGCACATGTATGCTTGTTTGTATGGGTGTTTTATACCCTGTTGTGTATGATCTATGTTGTCTATATGGATGGACACTTCGTCTCTCTTTGAGGCCTTGTTTGGTGTTTGTAGAAGGCTAGATAGGATAGCATAAGCTAATGCAATCCACCCTTATACATTGTTTCGTGCATGCAAAAGATTGTATAAGTTTATATGTTAGTGCTCTTTAAACTATTTTCGTTACTTTGTATAACACTATACACCCAAGAAGGGAGGGATAAGCCATGATAGGGAATATTGTGTAATTTTTATAACAACAAAAATTTTTATCCTAATTTGCTCATGTATTATTTATAATCACCATCACCTCCATTGTCACTACCACCATTGTCCCCAACCAAATCACCACCTCCATAATAGTTGCTACCACCATTATCTCCATTGTCACTTCCACCATTGCCACTGTTGTTGCTATCACCATCACCACATGTTGCCATTGTTTTTGCTACCACCATTGCCTTTGTAGTCACCACTATTGGCATCATCTCCACTATTTCCTCCACCACCACTAGTACCATTGTTACCCTTGCTACTACCACCACTGTCACTGTTGCCATCATTATCTTTATGGTTGCCACGACCACCATTATGATGTAGGACTAGTAGTAATTAAGGGGAATAAAGGAGGGAGAGTGAAGAATAAAGGGAGAAATTTGAAGATACTTTTATTATTCAATCAATGATAAGGTGCATAACCCTAATTTCGATGGGCTATATATAGAGCTCATGAGATATCTACTAATAATAAATCCTAATTCTAAGGGTAACTAAATAAATAACTAATGTTTAAACCAAAATAAAACAAATCTAATGATTAGCCTCAAACAAGATAATGATAAGTCTAAAACAAGATAAAACAAACCTAATGATAAGCCTAAAACAAGATAATCATGACAAATTATTTTAACATTTTCCAATGTATAAAATAAGTTTTAATAATTGGATCCCCATCATCTCTCCCCGCTTGACAAAAGCTCTCCTCTGGAGAGGAAGACTATTGATAAGCTTGTAGCAAAGTGGGATCGATGGCAAAAAATTCCTCCTCAATAATACATGTAGCATCAGAATTTGAGGAACCTTTCCAATGAACAAGGTAGTGGCGGAGGGGACCCTTTGGAGAAAAAACAACTTGGTCATCCATGATTGCATCAATGGCTTCTACACACAGTGGAAAAGATGGAATAGTGGGCACTAGAACTTGATGACATCGAGCACATGCAGAACCATCAGAAAGCAAAAGGGGAGGCTCAAATGTGCCTCAGTAAGGAAATAAATCCTCAACATTGAAACTACATTAATAGTTATTTCAGGAGGTAGTTCTAGTTCATATGCATTGGGCCCAAGTTTCTCATAAATGCAAAAAGGACCAAAGGCTCGAGTGTGCAAACTTTTGAAGGAATGTTTGGGATGATGCTTAGCGTGGATACGAACTATCACAAAATCACCTTCATTAAAGTTTTGAAAATGTCGGTGAACATTAGCAGCTAATTGATATTGTTCATTGCTTAATGCAAGCTGATGCCTGATCTTAGCATGCAAATCATGGTGCTGGGCAAATGATTTTGTAGACTCAGAGTTATGGGTCGTCAAGGGGATGAGTAGAAGGTCAATAGGCTATTGGAGGTTATAGCCTTGAACAATCTCAAGAGGATTCTTACCAGTAGATTGATTAAGTGAATTGTTATATGCAAACTCAGCTATCGAGAAAATCAAATCCCAATTACTAGGTTTATCCTCTACTAGACTTCTAAGCAAATCATCCAAACTACAATTTGTGACTTATGTTTGGCCATCAGTTTGTGAATGAAACGTAGAGGAAAATTTTAATTGAATATAAAAAATTTTTCAAAGGGTTTTCCAGAAATAACTAACAAACTTAATATCTCTATCAGAACAAACAAAAGCAGGTAACCCATGCAAAAGCATAACTTCTCAAAAGAACAACTTAGCTAGGTTAGAAGCATCAGTGTTCTTACTACAAGGGATGAAGTGAGCCATATTAGAAAATTGATCCATAACTACAAAAATAGAATTGTGCCCTTGGGTTGTTCGTGGGAACCCTAAAATAAAGTCTATACTAAGACCTTGCAAGGGACATGTGGAATAGGCAAAGGAGTGTATAAACTTATATTTTGCCTCTTAGCCTTAAAAGTTTGTCATGTACTGCATTGGGAAAGTATATTAGCAACATTACGTTTTAAAGAAGGCTAGTAAAATCTATCTTCAACTAAGGATATGGTCTTACCCTTATCAAAATGGCCAGCTAAACCTCTTGCATATAATTCCCAAACAAGGAAATCTCTTATTGATGTTCGAGGAATGCAGAACCTCGAAAAAGGTAACCATTGTGAAGTATGAAGTTGGCATGGGATGGTGAGGACTGTTGTTAATATCTTTGAAAATGATTCCAAAGTCAGGACAAGTAGTATACTCATCTCAAAACCCACAATGCTAATATTCATAGATTGTAACATGATAAGCTTACGACTCAAGGCATCAGCTGCCTTATTTTCCACTCCAGACTGATGCTTAACGACAAAAGTAAACTGCTGAATAAATTCTACCTATGGCGCATGTCTTGTATTTAAGTGCCTTTGAGAGTGAAGAAACTTAAGGGCTTGATGGTCAGCATACAAAATGAACTCTTGGGGAAGAAGATAAAATTTCCAATACTTAAGAGACTTTACAATGGCATAGAATCCCTTGTCATAAACTAAGTACTTTTGCTTGGCCTCATTGAGCTTTTCATTGGAAAAGGCAATGAGGTGACCTTCTTGACTAAGAATGCCTCCAATGCCTACCCTAGAAGCATCACACGCAACTTCAAAAGGCTTGAAAAAGTTGGGTAAAGCTAGGACAGGGGATTTAGAAACTTTCCTCTTAATGCTTTCAAAGCTTTAGAAGTTGGAGGATTCTACTGGAACCTGTCATGTTTCAAACAATCTGTAATAGGAGCCATGATAGTGCTAAATTCCCTAATAAAGTGTCTATAAAATGAAGCTAGGCTATGAAAGCTATGCATTGCAGAAAGGATCCTTGGTTCAGGCCATTCACAGAGGCTTTGACCTTCTCAGGGTTAGCGGCTAAACCTTGTGTAGAGATTATAAACCCAAGAAATACAACCTGATTTTGAAAGAACATTTGGAGAGATTAATATAAAATTTCTCATGACGAAGGGTCCTTGGCTCAGGCCATTCATGGATGGCTTTGACCTTCTCAGGGTCATCGGCTAAACTGTGTAGAGACTATAAAACCAAGAAATACTACCTAATTTTGAAAGAAAGAACATTTGGGGAGATTAATATAGAATTTCTCATGATGAAAGGTGAGAAAAATCTGGCGTAGGTGGCCTAGATGCTCATCCCTAGACTTACTATAGACCAATATATCGTCAAAATATACAACTAAGAATTTTTTGAGGTAAGATCTAAAGATATGGGTTATAACTCTCGTAAAGGTACTAGGAGCATTAGAGAGGCCAAAAGGCATTACAAATCATTCGTACAACCCATCTTTAGTCTTAAAGACAGTTTTTCACTCATCCCCAGGTCTAATCCTAATTTGGTGGTAGCCACTACAAAGATCAATTTTAGAGAACCAACTAGAGCCAACGACCAAATCAAGCATATCTTCAAGTCGCAGGATAGGGAACATATACTTAATGGTAATCTTATTAATGGCCTGACTATCTACACACATTTTCCAAGTTTCATCCTTTTTAGGAGTTGAGAGGGTGGGAACTGCACACGGACTATGACTATGTTGGATATAACCCTTTTCAATTAAACTACCAACTTGTCTATTAAGCTCTTCCCTATCCCTTGGGTTCATCCTATAATGAGGAAGATTTGGGAGTTGAGAACTCGGAATTAAGTCAATAGCATACTGGATATCTCTCATGGGTGAAAGTTCTATAGGAAACTCATTTGGAGCAATATCCTTAAATTCTTCTAAAAGCTGATACATCTCATGAGGTTCATTAATACTAGAGACAGAAGTAACCTTAAAGAAAACTTTAGGAACTAATGCAAGAATAACATCAACCTCTTTACTTTTTGACTCAAACTGTTTGTGTTAAGAGATGAAGGTTATGATTTTTAGTCTCTCGATCTTTTAATTTAGGAGGATTTGTATTCTCAGAATGATGGAGATCTAGTTATTAAAACTTATTTTAGGTGTAGGAAAATGTTAAAATAATTTTTATAATTATCTTGTCTCAAGCTTATCATTAGGTTTGTTTGATCTTTATCTTCTTTTTTTTAATTTTTTTTTATTTTACCAATAGACTAGACAATTAGGAAGGAAGAAGTAAAGACAAAAGACGAAGGAATGGGCCAAAGCTTTTAAAATAATTCCCAATGCCCTTAGTCTTAGGTTTCAAAGAGAGAATAAAATCTTACCTTAGCAATATATAGAGCCTAAAATAGAAGAAAATATCCTACTTACTTTTTGGATGATGAGTACGGCAAAGAATAGAGACAAAAAGGATGAAACAGCAACTTCAGGGTGTTTGGAGCATGGGGTGCGTGACAGCCCCCTACAAAGACGTTGGTCGGCACATGAAGGTGTGTGTGGCGGTCTTCGGTGGTGCATCTTAGGGGTCAGCTCGAGTTTTGTGGTTTGCGTCAGGTAGTGGTGTGGTGTAACGGATACAATGGTTGGAGGTGGGAGAGCGAACTTCGACAGTGTTGGACGTCGGGGATGGGCCAAGCTATGGAAGGAGAAGGCAGGGAGTGATGGTGTGGAACCGAGGGCAAGGAGGAAGAAGGGTGGCAATGTTAAAGATGGAAAAGGTAGCAGACGAAGTGGATGGATTATTAGGGCAGGATTTGATACCAATTGATGTAGGACTAGTGGTAATTAAGGGGAATAAGGAGGGAGAGTGAAGAATAAAGAGAGAAATCTAAAGATATTTTATTATTCAAGTAATGGCAAAGTGCATAAACCTAATTTCCATGGGCTATATATAGAGCTCATGAGATAACTAATAATAATAAATCCTAATTCTAAGGGTAACTAAATAAATAACTAATGTTAAAACCAAAATAAAACAAACCTAATGATAAGCCTAAAACGAGATAACCATAACAAATTATTTTAGGGTGTGTTTGGATGGGGGTTTTTGGAGGGGAGGGGAGGGGAGGGGGATAAGATGTTTAGTTGAAAAAAATTAGGGGGGAGGGGAGGGGAGGCAAATTTCCCTTCCTTCCAAATTGGGGGGTTTTGGAGAGGAGGGGAATTTTTTAATTTGTAATTTACTTTATTGCCCCTTAATTTTTTAATTTTTTAATATTTTAATATTTTAATATATTAACATTTAATAGAAATTAAGATAAAATTTTTTTTCATCAAGAATTAAAAAGAAAAAAAGATTGGAATTCATAATTTTTTTAAAAAAAGTATTGATATAAATAATTTTTTATAAAAAAAAAAATTAAAATAATATAAGGGTAAATTTGTCCACATATAATTATCTCCTTTCCCCTCTTGAACCAAACAATAATCTCTTCTCCCTTCCAACTAAATAGAACTCATTAAACCCCCTCCCCTCCCCTTCATTAACTTCCCCTCCCCTCTGTTGAACCAAACAGAGCCTTAACATTTTCTTAAGGCTATATTAAGTTTTAATAATTGGATCCCCATCACATTACCTCCACAGACCACTACCAGCATGACTACTGTTGTCTTGCCACTGCGACCACCATAGTCGTTACTGTTGCTAGCACCCCCACTATTTCTACCTTTGTTACCATTGCCATAACCTACAGTGTCACTACCACTACTACTGCCATTGCTGATATCGCCTCTACTGCCATGGTCACACTATTGCTACTAGGCTGTCACTGCCACTACTATCACAAGCTCCACTATTACCATTATCATGTTATGAACGAGTATAATAGTATTAACATGTTAGAATATTACTTTTATCCTATTATCAAACACATATTATTATATAAGTTTTATGATGATGCAACAAACACGTGATAGTATAAAATGGCTTATACCATGGATAGCTTATACAATAGTATCCAGTGGTACTTATATTATCAGGACTTATCCTATCGGTACACTAAGTGGGGCTTGAGTAAACATTTAAGCCTGATGAAACTGAAATAATATTTTTAAGACTATTTAATTCATGATTTTGGTTTTCACAGCAAGCTTTGACATTAGTTTTTGTGGAGACAAAAAAGGGAGCTGATTCACTGGAACACTGGTTGTGCATCAATGGTTTTCCTGCCACTACTATTCACGGTGACAGGACGCAACAGGTGAGTCTGTTGTACAGTTAAGTTTGCCTTTGTACTGATATGTAGACTACTACTTTGCTTTATATTTAATGGTTAATACCCATACCTAAGCTTTTTCATTATTCTGCCGTAAGAATATCTGATGATCAGGGTAAGGATTGATCTATATTGAGGCAATTGGGTCTGGTTTATTTTAGAAGACTAGAACTAAGTGTATTGTAAAGAAGGGCTGACATGTTCTTGGACTCTAGTAGATCTTTGTTGTTTATGTATGACATCCATTGATATATAGATATTTTATTAACATAGTGTGGTTGTCACTGACCTAATGAAATGATTAGCTTTTTAACTTCATTTTGATGTATTGACACTATCGATCCCAAATACAATAATGTTTTTTCCAATAAGGGTTGTATTTCTTATGTCATTGAAGTATGGCAGTTTATCAGTATTGCAACAGATGATTGGGTCCTTAAGGGGACCAAAATGTGTAAAAGTCAAGTCCTCTAAGGTTTGAGGTAATATACATGAAATTTTAGAATTTAACATTTCATGTATTACCCTTTAGAGATTTTGTCTTTAGTCCAAGTTTCCAGAACGCTATTATCTCTGTTCATGTTGTATTGCTTCTGATATTGCATTGCTATGTTCCATTGTCAGCACTTCCTTTTGCTGGTAAAATAATTTACATGTAACCTTTTTGCAAATTGAGACGGTTCATGTGGCTCCCATTAGGGTTTACTGATATCAGACAACTAGAACAGTATATCACTCATTTTTTTATCACCAATTTGAGCAATTAATGTTAGTGCAATCAAATGGTTTTTCTTCTGGATTAACAAGGGAAATTTTTTGAAAGATAATGGATACAAAGAGAGGATAAGATGTCCTTTCATAAAGCAAGAAAAGAAACTTGGAAAGACAAGAGTGCTCTCCCAACTCTCTTCATATGTCAAGGAGACTGCCTGAAAGAAGCTATTATTCAGAGCATCATATAAACAAATTTCTATCCTAATATATAGACTATAAGATGTTTTTTAAACATCCAAACATTTTCCTCCAGAGAAATACACTAAAGAACAGCAGCATACGTAGCATATAGCCATAAAGCTGTGCCTTCTATGCTCTTGCTAAGAACTCTAAACTATTTAGAAGTTGATTAAGTGCCTGTCTGGCCAAGTTTAATGGGGGAAAGAAGCTTGCCTATTTTGTAAGAAGTACTTAGTTTGAATTTTTGAGGTGTTTGGTCCTGCTGGAAAAAATGAGCTATTTTTTAGGGGTAGTGGAAGCAGTTTTTTTGCTGTGAGAAGGAAGCAGGAATTTGGAGAATATTACTTTTTGTAAGACAAAAATACTGTCACTCTATCATTAATTACCATATTACCCATTACATTCCCCCCCCCCTTCTCTCCCAACCTATAGTCTTCTCTTTTCCCATTTTCATTTCTTACCTTTACATACTTATTTTGAGGTATCTTGATATATTATTTAAATTTTATATTATTTATATATATATTTATTTTTTATTAAAATGTTTTATATGTTTTTTGCAATTTTATTTTCTATATTTTAATTCAATAAAAAACTAGAAACTTTAAGTAAATTAACCATAATGAATATTTGAAATATTTATACATTTGAATAATATTAATTGCAAATTCTAATCTGTACATGCCTTTTTTAATTAATTTGACAATAAAATTTTTTTAAAAAATATTTGCCAAACACAATATTGATAAAAGCACTTATCAAATAATTTTGCCAAACACACACTGCTTCTTACTTAGTGTTTTGGAACACCATTCGGAAAAAAAAAAAAAAAATATATATATATATATATATATATTTATTTGAAGATAAATAGAAATCCATAGCAATCTCAGACAGGCCCTAATTAGGTATATGTTATTTTTTAAAAAAGATTTTGCATTCATTATATTTGCAGGATTTTTTTATGTATAAATATTAAATTCGTACAATGTTTGACTCATTCAAAACTGTAAACAAGTCTTTTTCTCAATGTTTTGACTCATTTAAGAATGTGAATAAGTCTTTTTCTCTCGTGCTTAAAATTAACTGTTTATCCAGCTAGTGCCTTCAATTTTAAAGTTGCTGGATGCTGCCTTTAGGATTAATTTGTATATTTATTTGGAAAGACAAGTTGATCTGGATTTATTGAATCCAGAATCTCAGTAGTATGTGGTGTGTTGTCAGTAAAGTAATGTGAACTTTGTAACTTGCTTAGATCCAACCTGACTATATATGCACACATCTCCTCTGCGTTTCATTTCAATTTTCCTCGTGTCATGGTGGGATTGTTGAATAGTTTATATTATTGGAGAAACGAATGGAATTTTAAGTGAGGAGATTGAAGGTGTCAATGATGGGTGTTTGCTTGTAAGTGTGTAATTACTTTCTGTTATGATGGTCATTTTAATGGAAAGTTTGAGTAAATTGGTAAATACAAGTCGATGAAGTGGGCTATGTTAGCTGGTCTTACGCATGAATTTGAGGCCAGTTGCTGACTGAACTCAGTTTTTAGGCATGATATGTTAGCCATGCAATAGACCTTAGTCTATTCCAGTTTTGTCGGAGGAATTCTTTCTCTTTAAGATGATCAGCATGGGTAAGTGGTGGTTATATGCTTAGGATCTCTCACTTTCTACGGCTAAGCTTTTAAATAGTCTATGGATCTCCATTTTAGAAGTTTGCATATCCGTTTTTTTGAACCTTACATTGTCTCAAGCTGCTTTAGGGTGTTGTGTAATGCTCATTAGAAGAAAAAATTATCTTTATTTATTTGTTTGGAAAATTTGAATCCTGCAGTATTTATGCGTAAGTTCTCTTGTTTGTTCCCCTCTTTCTACACAGTCTACATTTAAGTTAAAAGTTCTTATCATGAATATCATCCTCACAAAATTTGGCGTTAATTCAAAGTTGTTTTATGCCTCATTAATCATTAATCAATAAATTTAAAATTAGCATACAATACACATTTCAAAGGCAATTACTTCATCTTCTATTATTTTTCTGTTATTTGTGTAACTAGCACTAAATTTGTAGATTATCTGTGTGTGTCTGTTTGCCTGTATGTATGCATATTGATGTAGACATGTCTACAGGAAAGAGAACTGGCGTTGAGGTCCTTTAAAAGTGGCAACACACCTATATTGGTTGCCACTGATGTTGCAGCACGTGGTCTTGATATTCCCCATGTTGCTCATGTGGTCAACTTTGATCTGCCAAATGATATTGATGACTATGTTCACCGTATTGGAAGGACGGGGCGAGCAGGAAAGAAAGGTCTGGCTACTGCATTCTTTAATGACAGCAACGCATCACTGGCAAGGGCTTTAGCAGATCTGATGCAAGAAGCAAATCAGGAAGTACCTGCTTGGCTTTCACGGTACGCTGCTCGATCTTCTTTTGGCGGAGGAAGGAACCGTCGATCAGGAGGCCGGTTTGGTGGCCGTGATTTTCGAAGAGAGGGTTCTTTCAGTAGGGGTGGTTCTGATTACTACAGTGCGGGAAACAGCAGTGGTGGATATGGGGCTTCTGGTGGGTATGCTGGAGGATATGGCCCAGGGGTCACCAGCGCATGGGACTGATTTTCATTGATATGTTAGTCTTAGATTGTAGGTTCGGACATACACCTATAGGCTGATATTTCCCCTCTTTCAAGTTCAGGCATGGTGTTTAATTTCCTTTTCCTCTTGTCCGCCTACTGTTTCAGGCCATCATCATCTTGTACTTTTCACAATGCTAATCTTCAAGGGGGATGGGGGTGTGTATGTGGTATTGATACCACATCAATTGGAGTGTGTAATGTTAGGTATTGGCGATTACTAACATATTAGGAGTTTCTTTATGACATATTGGTTTTGTCCACTTCGTTTTGGGTGGTAATTTTGGTGGGAAGGGTTATATAGAATTTGTTGTGGGAGAGGGAGACGATGATATTTTCAGCCGTATCTGGTTATCTCTTGAGCATGTTCTTTCAACCCAATGTGTTGGCTTTTTGATATTCTCTATTTTAAAGAACGATAAAAGATTTTGTAATATTTTAGTGGGGACTGGAATAAATGCCAAGTTTTCCTGCCAAATATCAGTTTATTTGGCATCATAATATTTGATCATTTAGTTTATTTTATTTGAATTGAATTTATTCTTCCTAAAATGAAACCTGAACTCAGGTTTTAGTTCTTAACCTTTTGTGTTGATGTTTTTGATATAAGAAATTATAATAATAGTGTCCTTGAAGGTCGGAGACCATGGTAATAGAAGTAAAATTTAAGGAGGACAAACATGCACCAGGGCTGTTTAGTCGCTGCCTATTAGACGAGGCAAACACTTGAGCATATTATCCATAGGGTATCCTAAGGTAGTGAAAAACCTTAATCAACTTATGTATCATATTCCTGCCAAATATACCAAATCGTTGAAAAAAGTGCATATTATCACAGTTCTTTGTGTGGTCAAAACATGAGGTGAATAAAGAGATATTGTTCTAAATCTAATTGACCCAATTCTCATCACGGATCCAGAAAGCTTATTTTCACAAAAAATGTCATTGGAAAGCATAAAATTAAAGTAATTCTACTTTCTGCACTATTCATGCACATAATACAACTTGTCCAAATATAACATTTTACTTTTAAAAAATCTTTATGTTTTCAAAATGGAAAATTTCTCTAGTTGGAGAGTAAACAAGTAAATCAAATTATAATTTACAAGAATGCATAGATTCCAAATTGTCCCATTGTCAACATTGTATTTTTGTTAAGACAACTTATAGATTTTGTTAATTTTTTTTTCAATTTATGTTTTTTTTATTGTGCATAAGTTGATATTTTTAATTTTGACTTTTTTTCTTGGAGTCATTTATTTATTTTTATTTTATTCTTGTATTCTAGAGCCATTTTATTTCCTAGTTATAATTTTTTTTTTGAACTAGCAAAAGGCATGTGTTGTAGGTGGTCATTATATTTATTTTTTATTAAATTTTGAATAATTTTAATAAATATTTTGTTTTATAATGAAGTATAGAATCAATAATGAATTAGATACATTAGTGAGTTAAAGAGAATTTTTTTCAGATATTTCTTTATATCGATTGTAAGATGATATGATGTTAAACTTAGTCATTTGTCTAATATGCAGTTATTTGAATAAGTTAATTTTTACAAGATATAATTAAATTATCAAACTATTTGCTTTGGTTAGGATCGCAATATAGACACAAATGTTTGGCACACCAAGTAAGGGCCTTTGAGGTCATTCGAGATTTCTTTGTTAAGTAAAGAAAGCCATCAACTCATGTTGTCATCCCAACAAGACTAAGATTCCTTGGTACCTACCTGGTAAAGTGATCATCACACTATAACCCTGGCAAGGCCAAGGCCATGGGTACGCACTCTAAAAAGTGATCAACACGTTACAACCACAATGAAGTTAAGGCCACAAGAATGCTTCACAAAGAGTAAACTAATGTGCCATGACATCAAGGTCCTTGGGCATATACCAAATGATCCAAATGGTATAACCTGAGTAAAACTAAGGTCTCAAAAGAGAGCTACAAAACAATCAATACATGAACAATACAAATAAGATTTTGTCATAATACAAGCAACCTTGCCTAAAAAGACTAAAGATATGGCGTAAGAAACAAAATCATGCATAAAGGAGGAAAAAAAATTAAAGGTATGTCTCTTATTCATAACTATGTAAACCTTTACAAAAATTAGAAAAGTTATAGATTGCATTAGTAGCTTAGGTTATGACTTCAAGAACAACTAAAGCTTAGAAGAAAATACTACTCATATAAATTAAGAAAAACTGAGCAGCTTATAGAAATGATCCTTGGAACTTGAAAACACGAGCCATCAATTGCTTATGTAGAAAAGTTGAGATAAGTCCATAGCTTTTGGATGTTCGAACTATTGCTACTTGCAATTACCAATAATAGCACAGAAAAGACATCTACCTTGGTGAGTCCACCTTAAAGGGAGCATTAAATAAAAGCCACTATCCTCAATTATCTTTGTCCCTTAGGAACAATGATAGCAACACATGACTAAGGATGAACTAAATAACTACTATTATTGGTAACACTAGTCATCAAGTTTTCATTCCTTTCGAGTAAAGTATGTAACAACCCTAATTCTTAATTACCGTGATTAGACTTAATTATATGGTTAACTATTATAAATCAAGGTCTAAAATCATTATAATTATTAAAATAGGAAAAAGTGTGAAAATTTGAACATTGGATCATTAGGATTATTAACTAAGCAACCACCACTAATTGAATCCACAAGTGATCATACTTAGCAATTAAGACATTTAATTCATCATACTATTGATTTCAAATTATAGAATCTCTTATAAATATTCCCAAGTCATTACATAACAATATCATAGTAAACCTCAACGTTTCTAGGTCAAAAATAGGGCTTTGAGAACCTTTGCGGTGACTTGAACCTTCCCCGCCACGGCTAAGTTGGCTACTGGACCTAAAAATTAAGTTTAGAGACTCTTGCTGCAACTTAGTACACCCACGCCATAATGTAAATGGCTACTGTAACTCAAAATTGAAAATTTGCACCTTGTGTCATGACTTAGGTTTTCGTGCAACAACAAAGTGCTCTAGGGGATCTACTATTCATGTTTTTCGTGCTGCAATGGGTTGGAGCCTTACTGCGGGAAGTCTATGTGGCATTGCGGTGGAGACCCTCCTGGAGCATTCCAAGCTCACCTCTCGATGCTAGTTGCGGCGAGCTTCCCTTGCACCGTGGCGAGATTGATAAGTATGATTTTTTATATATTTTATTCCCTTAAACTTAAGCATCTTAATAGTTAAATGAGGTCTAATAGATCTACTTAGATGAAAATTAAGCTCAGTAGTCATCTTTTGCACTCAAGGAATTTATTTACAAAATTCTTGAATTTTATTGCATAATTTTCTTTTAATTAATTTTGTGAATTTTTCCTACTTGAATTTTCTTATTTTTCTGTATGAAGATTTTTCAATTTTCAATTGAAGAATAAGCAAGGAGGTTGAAAAGAAGAAGAGGCTACGGTTTTAAAGAAATAAAGAAAAGCATGTATAAGTTGGAGGAAGATTCTCACGTGATTAAGAAGAAGCATGTGAAATGGATTAAATGAACACACTGGACAGCAACGTGGGAATATGAGCAAAACAGAAGAGGAAAATGCATGCAGAAACGTAGGAAGGAAGAGCTGGATCAAGAAGCAACGAGATGCTGGAAGTACAGAAGCATTAAAGAAGCAACGTGAAAGAGTGAGCTGAACGAGTTAAATGCAGGAGCTGGAATTAAGTTAATGAAAGACAAAGCCACGTTGTTTATGAACTGCACGAGCTGAATGGTGCATGAAGAAGAAGGAATCAGACGCTGGAAACACGAGAAAGAAGGAAGCTTCTTCATTCATTCGGGCTGGATGCATGAGAAAAGGAGAAAAACACGTGGAAAGGGCAACGAGTTAAAGGAGGTCTGGAGTGAATCAACGCACAAGAAAAATACTGTAAAGCTTCAGGAAACATGCAAAAGAAGAGTACGTGTTGGAGGACGCTGGAGCTTGAGAGCTTGGATGGATGAAGGAGTTGCATGAAGCTACAGTCTGGACGATGCATGAGCTGGAACAGCAAGCTGGGAACGTGATATAAGAAGCTAACTCATGCAGAAACAACAGAAGCATCATGTGGTAGTAGAGGAGAACGAACATGCCCAAGAAGCCTCTGTTTTTGAGGTTAAGAACAGAGCAAGATGCTGAAAGAGAAGCTGAACGTGGTGAAGGAAAGAAAGAAGAAGGAGCTGCATGCAGAGGCTTACGTTGAATATGAAGTGGTTCTGCATGAATCTGAATTGAAGAAGCTGACATGGGAGAAATAGGAAGCAGCCTCTGTTTGAGAGCAAAAAAAAGAGAAGAGCAACGTTTTTAGCTCGAGAAAAGTGAGCAGAAATAGGAAGCTACTGGCTGAGCTTGCAACACACAAAAAGGACTTCCAGAATGTGATAAATTCATGCAGAATTGGAAGAAGAAATTCAACGCTGGACTGGGCAGCACAAAACAGAAGAAGCTGAACGAGAAACTTGGGAGCTGGAAAAAGACGTGGATATCACGCTGGAAAGAAGAAACACGAGCTGAACATGCATGAGATGGGAGCTGAACAACGAATAAACTGGGCAGAAAAGAACGAAGGAAGCTGGACGTGAGATTGCTTGCATGATTCTTACTATTATATAGAATATAATAACCAGCGGGGCCCACCTCTTATATACAGAAAATAGCTTTAGGGAATTGGAGATAATGCATTGCATGGAGTGAATCACGAGCAGCAACACGTGAAGCAACAAAGAGGTAGCACATGATTTTTAATGAGAAGGAGAGGCTTCATTCAGCACGTCTCCATACATATCCTAGTTCATTCACAATTCATCCATCTCACGTCTCTAAAAGCTTAGCCAATCCTTGCCTATTTATTCAGCATTCATCAATCCACACGGGCACCATTCATCCGCAAAACCACTCCTTCATCCAGCACAACCACTCAATCCATTCCATCCACTCCATTCCATCCATCTTCCATCTACATTCCATGATTTTCTAATCCACCTTGAGGCTAGCTAGGAGGAATCCTTGGAGAAGCTTGAATCCATGAAAGAATAATTCAGAATTTTGGCTAATGATTTCTCTATATTCCTACACTTTTTCTCTTTCATTTATTTTCTTGGTTAAGATGTATTTGATAAGGAATTTGTGTAAAAATAATTAGTGGCTGGTTAGACACTAATTAGGAAGTAATTTTTGTTGATTAATTGATTGCATTAGACATCAATATTATCTGAATTCCCATGTATGCTTCAAAGGTATTCGATAAAATACATGAGTGAGCGTAATTGTTTAATTTGAGGATTCCTTAATGTTTAGTTGGTTAATTAAATATTTAGGATGATTCAGATGTTAATCAATTAGTTAATTAATTAAATTGGATGTTCATTGATCTTAGAAACAAGAATTAACAGTTTAATGTAGAGTTGAGATCTCAATTAAACATTAGACCGTTGATTTCTTGTATCTTGAGTGGTTACCCAAGATTAATTGTTATAAACACAATTAGGAACTCTTAAATCAGAATCAATTACAATAAGAATAGGATAAGGATAGTGGATACCAAGGGACGAATCCAAAGCTAGTCACAAGTCAATCTTTCATTCATAATCCATACAATTAGATAGCAATTAGGAAATTTAATTCAATTTAGTTTTAGGATAGTTTAATTAAATTAAAATCCCTCTAGTTTAGGAAATTTTGGAGTCTTTTAACATTTAGAAAAACTCAATTAAACATTGAATGCCAATTCCGAAGGAGATGACCTAGGTTGTGCCACTAACTATATATCTTATCAGCCTAGTATTATTTTGAGGGTTATGTGACGAGCCACTCAGAGATTGCTCACTATTACCCTCTTGGGTGAATTTTTTACCTTGTGCCATGACGAGACTGCTCGTGCTGTGGCGCTCCTTGCTTCTGACTATCCCTTGGCCGTAACTTGAGTCATTTTGGTCGTGACTCAACCCCCTACTACACATATGGCCCTGAAATTGCGTCCCATATATTCCAACACTCCCTCTCGTAGTACTGTAGGGCCACTTCACCTTAATTTATAAGGTTCTAATGGCATTCTACTATCTAAACTTCTTAACATATCCAATTCTAAACAACACAAAACTCAAAGGCTAATCTCTACCCATTCATTTACCATATATCAGCAAATCATGGACTTTGACACTAAGGATACTAGAAACCACAACTATTATCATTCAAATGTAAATCCTAATAGAGAATCCATACATTGCTAGTCTAAGACAACATTTAAGGCAACACATGATTTCATTCTCAAATAATAAGTCATATCTCAAGGTCAACGAGGTTCCATATCAAGTTGTAAGCAAATGGATACATTATATTCCATGATAATTATATTACATAACTAGTCGCTATACTTGGCAATTCATGGTGTAACGCGGCAAATACATAAAAACTAATATTCTTGTTACACAAACCCAATTTGACAAGGTTTTCAAACCTTTATGCTACTAAATCATATGTTATGTTTCCATTAATTTCTTCTTGCCATTATGAGGTTTGATCCCTAAAAATGTTTGCTTACAATCAAGGTGAGATATACAATCTCAGTAATAAGAGGCAAATTCCATATATATGTACAAATTAATCAACATAATGCAATTATACAAAAAATATACCGAAGGCATCAATATCATTAGCAAATGAACTAGTTGGACTACTAGTGACTACTATCCTATATTAGCAATCACATACAATATGTTAAATTTTAATAACACCGAGAGATGCCCGTTAATGGCACCAACTCCCTAATGAGTACAACCTAGGCTCAGTGCATTCAGGGGTTTGATTACAACCCGGTGCCCAATTAAAGCATGTAACATCTAGTTCTTTGAAAATAAGAGAAAATGCGAAAAACGTAACATACAGTTTTTCCGTTAATGTACGAAATTCACCGGATACAAAAAGTAAGTCCCCCGAAATAAATTAGTTAAGGTCCCAAAAAAATTGGAAAGCATTTTAGACTCCTAAGAATGAGAATCCCAGGCTTAGACGGAAAGAAAAATAGGGCTAAAATAAAGAAATGAATTGTGACGAAAGATTGATGAAATGTAAGGTTATTTTCATCATTTTAAGTAAATTTTAGAATCCTCACAGGAGGGCTTTTTAAATAAAAATTTTGAGTTCGGTTCTCAGGGGTACTGAAAACCATGGGAAGGCTCGGGACAGCTAAAGCCCTTTCGGTGGACGTTTTTTAACAGCGGTGAGCCCGAACTTTAACAGATCCGTTCAAGAAGGTTTTAGCTCCGATTTGAGTGATTCCAAAGGCATTTTACTAAATTGGGAACCTAAATTTCATAATGAAAAAGATGGTTCTAAAAAAGGAGTTAAAATAAGTTAGAAACAAAAATGCCAAAAATAAAGGGCAAAATTAAAATTTTTAACAAAGTGAAAACTTCTTGAACACTCTTTAAGTTTCTTGTTCCTTCTCCCCCTTCATTTGCACGATCTATTCTATTAAAAGACCAGAGAAAACACTAGCTCTTTTAGGCACACCATGAAGGAGAAGAAAGGAGGAGAAAAAGCAAGAAAAAGGTAAGGAATTTCATAAATTTTCATGCTCCTTCTTTTTCCAAACTTGTTCCTCTCCTCTTAAGCTTTCTTTCCTATGGTTTTCTTAAAGTTTTTGGTGTTGTTTTAATGGCAAAATAGAGGAGAAAATTCGGATTTAAAGAGAGGAGGCCAAGGAAAGTGAGAAACAAGCAAGAAAAGCCATGGAAACAAGGTAAAATCTTCATCCTATGGTAGCTACTCCTTCCCCTTCTTCTCCCTATTTAGCCCCATATATGTAGCTACAAGAGGGCTTGAATTTTGAGGAGAACCATGGGTGAATTCTATGAATTTAAGGGAGGAGAGTAAGAATATGCAAAAAAATTCAAGTAAAAGCCATTGATTTTCAAGATAGCAAGCAAAGGGTTTCATGAGCTCCATTGAAAATATGATTTGATGTAATTGTTCCTAGGCCTAAATGAGTGTTTGGATGAGCTCTTAAGATCCATAGAAGGCTCCTCATATGCATCTTCCATCAAGAAAATGAAGCAAACTCACTTAGTGTTCATATAGTGCATAGTTTCGGCCTAGGCTAGAGGAAGCACCAAGGGATAGTTTTAAATTGTTCCAAACTCAATTTTGAGTCATATATGATGGAAGAGGATGAGAGGAAGCCTTGAAAAACTTAAGAATCCATGGATAGTGAGATGGTCTTATATGTTCCATAATATGGCTTAAAGAAGCAACACCTAGTTAGGCTCCTTGAATTGATTGTGTGATGATTCCAAGAGATTTAAATAGAGTCAAGAATCATAAATAAATGGAGAGAATAGAGCCAAAATGAAATTTTCCTAAAGTTGTTTCATTAAATGCATTATGGAACTATAAAAGAGCCTTATGAGTCACTTAACTTTTCTAGGGAATGTGTGGCCTTAGAAATTGATTCAAGAGTATAATTGGCTTCCTCATGATATGTCTAGGCTAAGAGGAATGATCTCCACCTCCTTGGGTGTGTGAGGTCAAGAGAGAGGACTCAAGACTCAAGGAAAAAGTGTGTAAATACAAGCAAGGTAGCTCTCTCCACCTTCTCTCATGCATGAATGTGTGCTTACATTATCTTTGAATGTGTGTATATATGTTTTGAGCTATGAAAAGTGTTTTAGTATAAGCTTTTATTCCATGGTACCATGATAATGTTTTATGCATGTAAGTTGATGTTTTATATGTTTGCTTTAGTTTACTTGAGTGTAGAGAAGTCAAGAATCTTCTAGCCATGATGAGGATGAGCCAAGAACTCTTGAACTTAGTTGAGATAAAGCAAAGAGTCTCCCAAGAGTGAGGTTGACCCCCCAAGAGTAAGGTTGAGTCAAAACCCCTTAGAGAAAATGGGTGAGGCAAGTCCAAAATCCATAAGTGAATGGGTGAGACTAGTCCACTCACTTGGTAAGCCTATGTATACTATCTATGATTTGTTCAAATGCCAAGAATATCTCTTGAATGCTTACATGTTTCAATATGTCCATGTATACATCTTCAAGGCTTGTATTGCATACTTTATGTGTGATTGAAAGGGAGATGAGCTATTGGGATTCTTTGAATCTCATCCTCTCCTCTCCAATGTCATAACATGCTAGGTGAATCAACTGAGCAAGGTAATGGAAGCTACCAAGTCAAGACGAAGAAGATTGACATCAAAATGTATGAAAATGCTTAGTTTTTTCTCTTTTGTAGTCATACTTATGGCATATGATGTAATCCCATGATGAAACTTTTATATAAACATATGAGCATATGTAATTAACCAAATGTATAATGTATGAATGAGAATTGATGTCAAATGTATGAAATAGCATGTTTTGGGTATTGAATGGTAAGAGCTAGCCTGTGTAATCTTATGTATAACATGGGGTGGATGAGTGAATTTGAGAAATCTGGGCTTATACACCTTTAAGACAAGTGCTCAAGTGCTTAAGTGGATGAGTTTAGAGAGTCATTTTGGTGCATTCCCATGTGCTCAAGTGGTCATGGTTGCCTTAGAACTTGATATGGACCATTTGGATCCCATACATGACACAGAATGAGTGATTTTGCAACCCAATGTCAAGATCTTACCAAATGAATGAATTTGACCATGAAATTTGGCACACATGTAGATCTTATCCAAATCTTTTTAGGAAGCTAAAGAACAGATTATTTGGATCTCTATGAAATTAATTATGAATTTTCAAAGTTGTTATTTTTTTGTTGAACTAATACAGGTATTGTTCATATTGTTAGAAATTTAGGCTGTGTCATTTATGGATCAAATGATGTCCAATGCTCATAAAATTTTATAGGTATAAATTATACATAATGATCTTTACATGGCCACTAAAATCACCCCAATTGGACCTCATAGCATGGAGATATGAATTTTTGAAGTTAGAGATTAGTACCAGGGATGATAGCTGATCTCTAGTACTATTCCATTAGTTTTTGGTGCCTAGCTGCCTCTTTCGTTGTCTAGATTTATTTTTTTACATAAATTAGACATCTATAAATTTCTATAATGGTATAGTGTGCCTCATTTTTATTTTTTTAGAATTAGTTATGATTTTTCAAAGTTCAGGCACAAAATCTAGAAAACTGATTTGAGGCTGCATTAGTATGTTTTGTGTATTTGCTCCCTTTATTCAAGGTATGGACCATTTCTTGAGTTTTTTATGAGTTGTATTCATGTATTTAAATGTGAGAATAAGATGGATGAGTCCATATGACCCATGAGATACTGAGAAAATTTTTTTACCATGGTGAAATGTATCTTGATTCATAATTTCCTATGCCATTATGTTGCTTCCCATAGAATTAGCTTCATGATGAGGCATGGAAATTGCATGAGTTGAGTCTTAAAATTATGGTATTACAAAGCATGATACATGGGTGGCAGCCACACCAGAGCTCCACTATGGACTCATAAGGTCCAATCACAACACAATTCAAGTAGCTAACCAATCATTTAACATTTCAAAATCATACATGTACAGCAAATATCATATTAAAATGAGCATATACATGGAATTAGAAAATTAATCCTAGTTACCTCAATGAAGTCAATTACTCTTCCTCTAGATGCCACCATAATCCAAAGCACACCAAGCCTAAGATAAGTATAATTATCATCATTTAACTATCATTAGCAAGGAATTGCCTATCCATTGATTAATTTCATTAAGAATCTATCAAGAATTTCTTACCTAGCTCCCAAATAGTCTAATGTACCAATTCAAGGTCAAACACCAAGAATTCATAATGGTTTACTCCCCACTCCACCATTTTTGCAAATGCAAAAGCCATGCGCCAAAAATCAATCCAAATGGCAAAATTCTAGCATTTACACATTACACAATGGTATGAGACACTTAACCAATCCTTTAGTGACTCCCAAAATTCGAATTTGAGTTATCAAGCCCAGAAACTATAGTGTTTCACTTTCATCTCCTTGTATTTTTGCACTATAGTAGAACCCATTATGAAAATCAACCATAAGGGACATTTTCTAGTAAAATAATATATAAAATGGAAGGGAAATACTTACCTCATCATTCCTCTAACTTCTAACTTCAAAAATGTTACAATAATTATCTAAAGACCAGATTTTCTATTAAGAAGAGATGAAAATTTCCCAAATAACAAACCAATTGGACCAAAATATAGAGGAAGAGAAGAGAATTAAATTTTATAGAACCTACCTTGGCTAAATCACCCTCTAGAAGTAAAAAATAGAGCTATAATGTTGGTAGAACCCTAGCCTCCCTTGAACCTCCAAATTTTCTCTCCTTGTTCTACAGAACCTTGTGTTTTTAACACCTAAATGAAAAACAAGGAGGCTTTTTTAGGGTTTTAGTGCAAAGGGGCTAGCCCAATGGGCCCTATGTTCTAAGTGGGCTAATACTTAACAAGTTGGGCTAGGCTATATAGGTTAATTAAGTACAAAAATGGGTTAGGCTCCCATAAGAATAGAGTTGGGTCATATTTAGAAGAAATTGGGCCTCCAATAATATTCTTGACACATAATTTAATCATGGACCCAAGTCACATTTAAATCCATAAATACTATTATACTTCCTTAAAATGGTCTAATAATTATTATTATTATGTTAAGATACTCAAATTTGTCATAATCCCTAAATAATTACTATTAATTATTCTTGGGCTATTACAAAGTAGGTAACAAATGTTGAAGAAAAAATATTACCCCTAATACCCCTTTAGAAGGAATGAGAGCCTTAATGGATGGTTCCATTAACCAATCTTTTTTGCAAAACCTTTGTAATCCCTTGTCCTTTAGAAATGTCTTTTACACGTATACGAGAAAGAAGTTTGGTCACGCTCCCTTCTTTTATAGGAAAAAGAATGCCCAACCAAATAATAGAACTAATCATATATGAATGATCTAGGGTATCAAAGGAAATTCATCACAAAAAGCTAAATGAGCATCGAAAGGAAAATGTGCCTAGAATGGTAAGCACATATCACTAGGAGGCTTCATCAGAACCATTAATAGGATTATAATTCCAATAAAAGTGATAAGATGTCTCGAGGAAGCCACAGGGAGTTACCAGGAGATTGTCATTTGACACACATTAAGGAAAAGCATAAGATTTTTGTGTTGTATGATAGAAATCCTAGGATTTAGAAATCTTTGGAAATTAGTGCATCTTTTGAGCCTTAGTACATAGTTAAAAATTATAGGAAAGTAAGCATCATAACATTGTGTGTCCCTAAGTACCCCCACAATACATGTAACCTTATATTATGGTGGAAAACTTTGCATAACCTTATGAAAGAATCTAGTTTTATGGAATGTTCAGAGGACCACATATTTTAAGGATTCACAAGATATAGCTTGAACATTAAGAATTACATTGTTTAAGGAATTATAGACTAGCTTAAACCTTAAGGATTACATAGTTTAAGGATTTGCACATGCCAAGACTTATCCAATTTTTAAAAAGTTCAAAACATTATGGAGTACACAATTTATCACAATTTTTTAGGAAATAAACTTCCACTAGTCTCAAGTAAGTGACACCAATTAAAATAAAAATATATGTTCTTTACAAAGTTCATGAGACACAAAAAAATCTAAAAAGGTTACCCTGCATTAGTAACAAAGATAAGGCAACCCTTAAAAATCCTACCCCTCATCATGACCCTGTAACCCTTGGTCGCGACTTGGCCTCTTTTTCAACCCTTTAATGTAACTAAGTCATGAAATAAGCACTAAACTTTATAGATATCATATCTAAGCCATAAAAATTGTTGTTTATTATAAAATTACCTACAAAAACATAAAACACAGTAAAAATTGCACAAAAACATAAACCAAGACAAAACTAAACAAGACTAACAACTAAACTACAAATTAGCTACTCCTAATTAAACCTAGCTACAAAATGAACTAAGACTTGATGTGCCAACTCAAAACCAACCAAATAACTTGTAAAACATAAGAATTAGGGTCATAATTAAACAAGTAAGACAATTGAAACACTTAAGATATAGGTTTAGAGGCTTTACGCCTAAATTCACCTAATTATAGTTGAATTCAATAAAACACAAAATAACTCCAAAATAAGTGTAAACAAGGTTAAAAAAAAACATCATTTAAAACATTTGATACATCCCGAGAGAAAGCCATGAAAATATGTATCAAATAGGGACTTATCACCGTCTAAGTACCCATAATGCAAATACCATCATTAGCTAGCATGTTAATTCACATCAAGTTGTATTAATGCAATTCATTTAAACATCTAGGGCCTTGAAGTCAATACCAAGTTTCCTAACTTAATTTAACTCCATGGCTTCACCATAAATCCCAAGTAGATATTATGCTACATTATAATCTCACCTTATAAATAAACCTTACTCTTAACTTTAGTCATAACCCATGCTAGTTGTCTAATTAATTTGCAACTCAACAGTAGAGTTTAGGATTTCCCTCAAGAAACTTGATTTTCAACTTTTAAACTAGTGGTTAGCTCACTCAAGCTTCCATTGAGCAACTCAACTATGTTACCCCAACATCCCTAATTTAGTTTACAATAAGATTTCAATAACAAGGTAAGCTTTAAATAAAACCAACACATAACTATATGGTGAGAAAAAGATTGATATTCTTATGCCTAATAAGTTGAATTATGCACATAAAACTAGAAAACTGATTTGGCTAGTAGCGTTAAACATCATGCCAATTTGCTTAAGAAAACTAGACTATAAAGGTTCTCTTGTACCAAAACTCAAAGCCAAATATCCTACCAATTGTTAGAACATTTATCATCAACCATGTAAGGTGAATTGCAATTGGCTTGGCCACATAGGACATGTATTATCAAACTACTAATTATATTAAATAATTTTAGAAACTTTTCCTTGTCAGGTATTTTAGTTGATATAATCCTATCAATGTCCTTTATTGCAGGAGAATTATCTTCGTCATAAAGAAACAATGATATGTGGGCATAAGGTAATCTACATTTTTGAAACTCAATTATATATATCATTATACAAAGAAAAAAAAGAAATCATATCAACTTAGATAAAAAGTACATAAAGTTAAAATAATATTTTTTTTATTTAAATAAAATTCTTACTTGCCTTCACTCTTCCAAAGAAATTTTTCTTCTTACTTCTTTGATCATCTGGTCAAGTTTCATATAAATAATTCAACATGAAATGTTAGGTCTATCTTCTATTCTCAATTAATTTGACTATAACAATCTTATGGTTTTGCAAAAATGATTGTTTTGAAAAATTAAGACCTATTATGCACAAGTTTAGAATGAGAAAGGATATTTAATTACTTCTATTAAAACTAAGATTTTGACGAGTTTTGCAATGAACTTCATATAAGTCACAATTTTTTTGCTCTTAGAACTCCTTAACAAAATGGAGTACTAGAAATGAAAAATAGTAATTTACTACTTTGTGAAAATAACCTTCGTAAGAACCTTTGGGCTGAAGCGATGAATACTTCCTGTTGTATTCTGCATATGTGCCTAATAAGGCCAATTTTGAATAAAACTCCTTATGAGTTTTGGAAAGAAAGAAAAACTAATATTAGATATTAGACTTTTTTATGCTTTTGGCTATAAATGTTTTATTCCCAATAACAACAAGGATGAATTGGGAATTTTTGACTCAATAATTGATGAAGGAACCTTTAATGGATACTTAAATTCAAGCATGGCTTATAGAGTATACAATAAAAGATCCATGGCAGTTGAGAAATCTATCAATGTTATCTTTGATGAATCTAACCTTCTTGTACCAAGTTAAATAGATCTAATGATGAGGAAGAAGTTTTCATAAAGCAATTTGACTTGTAAGAACCTCATAAGGAACTAGATAATGTATAGGTTGAACAAGGCTCTTAATAGGAACCTAATGAAGCACTAGGAATGTAACATCCCACAATATTAAATTAATCACAATAATGGATTAACAAATAATTAGATATTTACATTAAATATTTATCATCTAGTAAAGGGCATGATTTGTTAATTGAGGAATTATTGGAGATTTGTATATTAAATATTTATTATTTAATAAAGGGCGTTATTCATAGATGGAATAATTGTTGGATATTTTATTATTTTAGTGATCATGAAATTATTAAGGTTTAATTTGGAAGATAGGAATTTAATTTATTTTGATAAATAAGATAGGTGGGCTAATATATTTATTTGGATTTAGATTATGATAGGAAAATAAATAAAAGGCCTTACGGTTTAGTTGATTAGAATTAATAAATAAAAAGGCCCAATAGTAAATTTTAAGTGAACTTGACCTATGATTCATGACACAAATCTACCCAAACACTTAACCCATGTTGTCTTTTATTTTATTTTTCATTTTAGTTCATTTTGAAAATAACACCCTAAGAATATATGTTTGGTGTAAAGGAGAGAGAGTGAGACATCATTTTGTAATTAAGGAGAGAGAAAGTGGATGTAAAAGAAGAAGAGAGACTCCATGGATGTTAGATTTTAAGCTTCATTTCGAAGAGGATTTTATGGTAATCAGCCAAGGTGAGTTAAGAAAAATTTAATCTACTCCTTCTAAACTTCTTTTTTTTTTGGGTGGGGAACTGAATGGAATTTTAATTGGATGATGTTGGCTTTGCAAGGTAGAAGAGCTAGTGATTTTCATGTGGCTTAGAGGTTTAGTGGAGTGTGGGGTGCTTATTTTGTGGCTTAGAGGCTTAGATGTTAGCTTTGTAAGGTAGAAGAGCTAGTGCTTCTTAAACACAATATTTTATTTAATTATTGATTATTTGAATATTTAATTTATATTAGTTAAATTTTTAATGGACACAAGGTGTTTGATAAAATTTCTAAGAGACTTGGAAGTGTGCTAAAAGGTGAATTAAAGTATAAATCTTATCCTATAATTTTTCTTTTATATATTGGATAATTAGAAGTATTCTTCTTGGTTTGGTATGATTGGATGATAAAAAAATGTGGTGCAAGTGTATGATAGTGTGATATTGGTGGGGACAAGGCTTAGGAGTGTTAGGCAAGTGGTAAGTAGTTGAATTATGTTAGATAAATTAGTGAATTACATAATATTAGATGTTATATATATTTATATATTTTAATTTATTGTTGTAGATTGTTTGATTGTGATCAAATTAGAGTTGCTTCAATTTGTGTTGGCATTTTTGCAAGGTAGCTAGTTCCATAGACATAAATTTATATGCTTTCTCATTTTTTTATGAAATTGATTTTAATTGTACTTCAAGTATTGGATGAAATGATGTATTGAAATGATGATTTATACTTATGTATTTGATGTAAAGCATATGAAATGGAATGATGTTGTATTATTAAAGTGAAATGATTTTAATTGCTATGTGATATTTTCAAACTATGCTCATGATGTACCTTCGGGTTGAAGTCAGAAGGGGCCTTTGGGTTAAAGTGAAAAGGAAGGAAAAGGAATGTTATGCTATGTCCTTTAGGTTGAAGCTAGAAAGGAGTTAATGGAGTAGGATGAAACCTATGTCCTTGAGGTAGTGGCCATTGGTATCATTGGATATTGGGTATCATAAGATACTTATCATTGTATGTTATATTTTCTTGCTTATTCTGGTATGGGGTGGAATATTGCAAAGGTGTCTTAGGATACCATATGATGTCATTGAGCATATGGTTTTCAATATCATGGCTGTTTAAATTGAGTTTACAAAATGAAAATGCTTTCTTTTTATAAAATGAATTTATATGAATGGTTGCGAAAGCTTAATGGTTCACATAGCAAAAATTATGAGAAATTCAAGTGTTCTATGACAAAGAAATTATTGTGAAAAGCTTTATATTTATGGTTAAGAATGCAAATTTTATAACTCTACTAGCTATTAAGATTTTTATCTGATTTACACTTTTCTAAATTGACATTTTCAAGTAAAAGGATGGATAATGGTAAAGGAAAGCAGCTTAATGAGTACCTTAGTTGAGTTATACTATGTTAGAGATAATATAATAGTTAGACTACGTTATTTCAAATTGTGTTAAGAGATTTATATTACATAATATTTTATTTGGAATACTTTTTGTATTACCAATGATGAATTTGTTTATTATGAAGTAATTATAAGTTAGGATGTTTAATATTGATGATTTAATTAGATAGTTGATATTAGGAAGTGCTAATTATTTTATTTGAATATTTATTAGAGTATTTAATATCTACTATCATTTAGTAGCTTTTGCAAGTGAATGTTGTTAATTATTTATTTCAAGATAATATTTAATTATGGAAATATAGTTAGGTGTTACAATGAACTTCCCTAGTTCAGCAAGAAGAAAATGAAGTAGTTCTTGATCAAAGCAAAATTCCTAGAGAATTGATAAATATCATTTTTATATATCTTTATTCCTCTTTATTTGGACTTTTTAATGATAAATTATAGCTTATTGGAATTTAGTAGATGAGATTTGATTTTATTGGCCATTTTTTCACTCTAGGAATTAATTTGCACAATTCTTGGTTTTAATGCATAAATTCTTTTTAAATAATTTTGTAAATTTTTTTACTTAATATTTTCTATTATTTGTGAAGATTTTTAAAAGGCAAATGGAGTTTAAATGATGGAAATTAATTTGGAGAAGAATTGAAAACTACAAGATTGAATAAAGGGCCAAGATTTGAAGATGGAAGTTATATGATTACAACATAAAGAAAGGAATAATTGTCTAGATTTTTTTAATAAATATTTAGAAAAAAAATTGGAAAATGGGATTGTTGTGTGTGGCTTTTTCATGCTAAAGTGCATATTCCTTTGGCTCTTTCCACGTTTCATGGAGATGTGTGGAAAAAGATTGCAAAGTGGGATTAACTATGTAATTCTCTTCAAGTTTGATGTGGATGTTCATGCATGAAGAGACACACGGCCCTCTTCCTCTCACGAATGAATCACGTTACATGGCTTTCTTTCCCATACGAATGAACACAGATGACTTCCTAATTCACACATTCAGGCATGGGAATTGATGCACAAAAGACATAAGGATTGGAGCTCTTTCATTCATGATGGATTAAATGCACAAGCTCCTCCCATCTGTGAAGCTCTCATGGCCGAATGCTATCATCTACAATTTCTCCATCAATTTCATTCAATGGAAGCTTGAATCCATCATGTAGCTAGCTTGGGATGAGGCCTTGAAGTGCAGATTTAAATCCAAGAAAATTCCTCCCAGATTTGGCTAATTCTCTTATCCTTTTCTTCTTCTTTTTAGTTGCAATTTTCTAGTTATATGAGACTAGGTTTAGCTTGTATTAACTTGATGATTGTGGCTGTAGTTTTGGATTGGATTCTTAAGATTGTTGAGCTAGTGAATAGACATTTTGGAGATTGAATTGGAGGATTAATTGCTCAAATATTTCTCTATCTTATGGCTATACATTTCATTCTCTTTTCTTCTTAATTTTCAACTTGATTAATGCAATAGTTATTGTATGAACTTGCTAGATTTTTGTGCTTAATTTTTGATTTGAGGAATCTTGATGTTTAATTGGTTAATTAGGCATCTAGGATGAAAGTGTAGAAGTTTTAAAGATAAATTAATCTCTATTTTTAGTGTATTCAATTAGCTTAATTCAAGAATTAGTAAACTAGTATAGTCTTGAGGTTTCAAGAATCATTAACTTGCTAGGTTCTTGAATTCTTAAGTGGTAACTTGAGAAAATTTGTTATAAATACACTAAAAAGGATTAGGTCCAAACCTTAGTGATATATAATTTAGATAAAGATAACTGAACTTCAAAGGATTCACTCATGGTTAGCTGCACTTAATTACTTGGTTATTGTCACTTTCTTTAATTTTAGCTAATAGTTTTGTTTTACTTCTTGAATTACCTTTAATTTTAGTCATTAACCCCTAACAAATTTATGGAATTATTAGGTTTTAGATTACATTTGACATTTAGAAAGTTTTCTTTAGTAATCGGAATCCATTTCCATGAGAAACAATCTTAGTTGTATTACTATCTATAAATTTATTTTCACAACTAAGTTATTTAGAACTATTCGACAATAGTTATCAGGAATTAAGACATTTCTCTTCTTACCTAAACAAATTCATCATTGGTAGTTCCAAAGAAGGGATGAGAACTAGATCCTTTTAAAAGAGCATAAATCACATGGCTTTCATATCACAAATAAAGCCCAATAATGTCGATGAAGCTTTTGCAGATGATTTATAGATAATGGTAATGCAAGACAAACTAAATTAGTTTGAAAGGAATTAAGTGTGGACATTGGTTCCTATTCTTAAAGGTCAATCTATCATAAACACAAAATGGGTATTTAGGAAGAAGCTAGACAAAGTAGGTAATGTGATTTAAAATAAAGCAAGATTAATAGCTTAATGTTACAATCAAATTGAAGGTATAGACTTTTAGGAAATATTTGCTCTTGTAGGTAAATTAGAATCTATAATCTAGCTTACTTTTACATGCTATAAAGTTTTTAAACTACATCAAATAGATGCAAAAAGTTCTTTTTTAAATGGCTACTTAAATAAGGGAGTTTATGTTAAATAGTCTCTTGGTTTTGAAAAGTTGGAGTATCTTAATGATGCTTATAAACTAAGAAAAGCTTTATAGGTTTAAAATAGACTCCTAGAGCATGGTACGAAAGGCAACGTAAATTCCTTATTGAAAATAACTTTTCCAAAATGAAAAGCAACCATTACATTGCTTATCAAGCATTTAAAGCATGATATTTTAATTGTTTAAATATATAGAGATGACATTGTATTTGGATTTGTTAATGGAAGTTTGCATAAGGACTTTTCTAAGCTAGTGACTAGCGAGTTTAAAATGAGCATGATGTGGAAGATGACCTTCTCCCTTTGGCAACAAATCAAACAATTAAAGGTTAATTGTTAATCAAAATATGTAAAAGAGCTACTCAAGAAGTTTGAAATGGACAAAGCTAAACGTATTGGCACACCTATGAGTTCACTCCTCAATCTTGATAAAGATGGAAAAGGTATCTTTGTAGACCAAAGGAAATTTCAAAGTATGATTGGTTCCTTGCTACACTTAATTATGAGTAGACTAGATATTATGTTTAGTGTGTGTTTGCATGTTAGATGTAACATCTTATAATTATTTAATTAGAATTATAAAGAAAAGGAGATTTTATTATGGAATTATAAAGGAAATTAATTTAATCTAGGGGTTAATTAATGAATTTAGGAAAATTAGCAAATTTTCCTAAGGAAAAGATATTTTGCAACCATTTCCCTAAAATTTATTTATTTGAGTTAGAGATATTTTTAGGTTAAGGCTTCTTATTCTTTTAAATGGATCTGAAACTTTACACCCATGGCCTAGATATGGGGAAAACAATAAAGCCTATTATCCTCTAGCCCAAATTGTTGCATTTATCCCTAACCACTAAGCCTCACTTCATTTTTTTAGTTCTCCTCTAGCATGCATGCATGCTAAAATGTGAAAAAGAGAAAAAGAGAGAAGAGCTCCATTTGCAACCTTTCAAGCTTTCTAAAGGAGGAAAGAGGGAGATTTACCCTAGATAACTTTAGAGAAACTTCATTTACTCCTTCTCCTTTTTGTTTTAATCTAAATAGTATATGACTTGGTTACTATTTGTGAGATGTAAGGTTTGGGATTTGGAGATTTTGGAGTTTTAGCAAGAAGATAAAAAAGAAGTAACTAAGTTATGGGTAAGAATTTTTCCTCCATTTATGGTTGTTTCTCCCCTAAGTCCCTTCTTAAAGCTCAAGTTTGGTGTTTGTCTTTGTGTATGTGCAAAAATAGGAGGACCCGTTTGGGAAGATTGAAATTTAAATGCATGAAAGTGAGGATGAAAGTGAGGATTTGTGACATTAGAAGGCTTAGTAAGGTGAGGCGCTTGACCTTAAGGGTTTTAATCCATTAAAGATATGCTTTCTTGATATTAATTAAGTGTGATTGGTTTATATGAATGCTTTAAGCTTGGATTGTCTACAAGAAGTGTGTTAGTGGTTGCATAAGAAGCAAAAGGCATTTTTAAGAGGTAACTGAGGTTTAGTTCCATTCATTTTTGTTGTAAAATCCTATTGATTACTTGTACATATGGTTATATGATACATATGATGAGTTTGACTACTTATAATTATGATCTATCATGGACTTTAGTCATGTCTTAGTAGATGGAGCTATGACCGTGCATTTATTTGTGCATATGTGCCTTGACTATGTATAGTGTAATATCTAATTTTTTAGAAACTAAACCAAAACTAATATTATGATATAGTAAGACCTTAAAGCAAAGTAAATTAAGGTAAATTGAGGATAGAATGCTAATTAGAGCATCTAAAATGTGGGTAGGAAACCAAGAATAACCAAAAATTATAGCCAAAATGACTAAACAGAATAAACAAAAAAAGCAGTGATAAAATTGTAATTTTGGATTAATTTTGAGAAACTTAAAGAAGAAAGATTTAAATGATAAAATTGAGCTTATTAAAGTTTTCAAAGGCCCAGAAAATCATAGGAATTGTTAGAATGGTTTAAAGCATTTTCTGGGGTACAATTTAGGTTGTCGGTTGACCTAAACTTTAACTGGATCATTTGGGATTGTTTTGAATCTTATAAATTTGAAACTAAATGTTTTTAATAAACTAGGAGCCTAAATTTCATAATGGAAAAGTGTAACATCCAAGATTTCAGAAAATTTTCTAAGTTTATTGGCTATAGCTAGGACCCCTATTAGTTATAACAAGTTTACCGGTTTGCTACAGTGAAAAGCCAATTAGCTATAGTGAATGTACCAGTTTGCCATAGTGAGGACACAGCCCGTTATAGTGAGTTCATGCATCCCATACAAAATCCAGGGAGTTTTTCACAATAGCACACGCTGTGGCGAGAACAAGAGATCTGGGACTGATAAGTGCTCACCGTAGAGAGGGGTATTTCTGCTATAGCAAGAATTGATCTGGAAAAATCATGAAAAAGTGGATTTTTGCTTCTTAAAGACCCCATAAGCCTCTCTTTTCTTCTAACCAATGTTTCCCCTACTTAAGACCAAGGGAGAGCTCATCTAAGAAGGACACAAAGGAGGAGGAAGAGAGAACATTAAGGAAAAATGTGAGAAAATTGTAAGAATTGATGGTTTCTTCATTTAGAAAATTAGTTCCTCTCTCTTTGCTATCTCTTTCCATAGTTTTGGGTGCTCATATGGTTCTATTTTGGGCTTAATTCAGAAGGGGAAGTGTAAGGATGTAAGAAGAAGATTTAAACAAAGGAAAAACCTCTTGGAAAGAGATTGATTCAAGGTAACTTCTTTCCATTTATTGCATCTTCTTCCCTTGCTTCTTCTTGAGTGTTTTAGCCACGAATAGAACCATGAGAGGGGGGAAAGTTTTGACTTAGAGCAAGAATAAAGCCATTGATTTAGGCCATGAGGAGTTGAAATATGCCAAGAAATTACAAGAAAAATCAATGAATTTTAAGTTAGGGATATGTAGTGTTCTTGAATGTAATATGAAAACTGATTTGATTCATAAATCCCCTAACATATGTGAGTGTTTGTGTGAGTTCCTAAGACCCCTAGGAAGCTTCCCAAGTGTCCCTTCCATCAAGGAAACATTGGGAACTCCATGGACTCTAAATGTTTTTCATGGTATGACCTAGACCACTTGAGAGGGGTATTAAGTGTTTTAATTAGTTCTAAACTTGGTTTGGCATCATGTATGAAGGAAGAAGATGAGAAAAACCCTTGGGAACACTTTAGAAGCCATACATTGAAAGTTAGATAAATAGGTTCCATAATATGACCTATAGAAGCAACATGGACCTAGGCTCTTGGAATTGAGTGTGTGATGACTTCAAGGAGTTTAAATGGAACCAAGAGGCCTAGATATGGGAAGAAAATGAAACTAAGAGCTTGAATTATGGTAGTTGCTTCATTAGGCCATTAATAGAACTATTATGGAACCAATAGACTAAGTGGTGCTTCTTAAATGTATATTTGATGCTTTGGCTTATTCCAAGAGAGTAATTGAGTGCTATTTGTTATGTCTAGGCCAAGGAACTCAAGCTCCATCTAGTTATGGTTATGAGACCGAGAAGGGAAAAGAGAAATCAAAAGGAAAGACTTATGTTAGCTTGCAAGGTAGCTCTTCACTCTTCCTTGTTGCATTCTTGGATGTATGATGGTCATTGTATACTTGTGTGTGCACTTGTATTGTGAGACATGCCATTTGATATTTCCTTGTTGCATTGGTATCAATATGCTTATGTTTTGGGGTTGTGAAAATTACTTTTAAAGGGTGAGGTGGTGCCAAAAGTCCCTTGTGATGGGTAAGGTAGAGCCAAAAGCCCCTAGGAATGGGTGAAACAAGGCCAAAAGTGTTATGGATGAGTGAGGCCAAGTCAAAAGTCTCTAGAGGTTATTCTTGGCATTGATATGATTTTCATGACATATAAATCATGTGTTGTATGATTTTTAATGGTTGGATGCCTATTTGCATGCTTTGACATATTTATATGCCTTGATTGCTTCCTTAAATGAGCATATGAGCTATTGAGATTCTATGAATCTCATCCCTTTCCCTTTCTCATCTCATATTGTCTAGGTGGAGCTCAAGAGCTAAAGATTGGAGGCTATAAAGCATCAATGGCTATCTCTTGACACTTTTGCATGATTATGTATAGTTTTGATGTATAAGAAAGTCAAAGTGCATATGTATATATTATTTTTAATTTGTAACAATTAGAGAAAATGCAAAAGTATGTATAAGTGATGTGTAAACCATGTATTGGACCAAAGCAATAGAAATATGAGATTTAGTCACTTGGTGGCTTGCATGTAGTAGTGCATTTTTGCTTGTAGCATGGTGAGTTTAAGATGTGTGATAGTTGAGACCACTTGGGCAACTCTTATATGTTGTGTTTATGCTTTAAAAATTTGCCCAAGAGGTGGTAGAGCATTTAAAAAGACATTTGAACCACTTTTGACCCATATAGGGTGTTAAATTCACCATATTCGTGAGCTATGTTAAGATTTGACCAAATGACCTCTTCTTGGTCTAAAAATTTTCATGCTTATAGGTCTTGTCTAAAAATTTTTGGGAAGCTAAAATACAGACTATTTGGAGGTCTATGAAATTTTTGGCGAATTTTTGAAGTTTGAAAATTTTCTAGTTTTGGTCAGTGTACTATGCAATTGGTTTGAAAATGAATCTATGTCATTCATAGGGCAAACGATGTCCAATTCCTATTAAATTTTATAGGAAGAAACTACACCTTCCTAGTGACTTGTGACAATTAGAAGCACCTAATTTGGATGTCTAGAGAGGGAGATATAAAATTTTGAACTTGCTATTCTGTTCTAGGCACATCTCTAGACCCATGTTACTATTTGATTGATTTTTAGGATCTGAATGCTCTTGGATTGGTCTAGAACTATTTTTTCCCTCTAGTTAACATCTGTAGCTTTCCAAATTGGTATAGAATGCATGGATTATATTTTCTTGGAATTAATTATGAATTTCCAAATTTCATATCAATAAGCTGTATCAAATTTCTAGGCAACTCGACCTCCCTGCCTTTTCTATTATCAAAAGTGGTGCAGCTGAGATTTTCATGGTTTGGAATTATTTTTATATAAATTTAACATCCATAGCTTTCCAAAAAGATATGGTTTGCTTGATTCCCATTTTTTTTAGAATTAATTATGATTTTCTAAAATTAAGGTAAAAAATTTGACTTTTGGACCCATGAGAGAATTTGAATTTTTTTTTTGTTTTTGGCCTCATATCCATGGTTCATGGATTTTTTTATGATAAGTGTGAGTTGTATAAATGGAGTTTGAGTAGAGGATGTGATTGATGGGTTCACAGGACCCATAGGGCAAAGTATAAGCATTTAAACCCCCGGTATAACATAATAAATTGCCACGATTTTACTCTTTTTCTTTAGAATTTCATGGAATCAAACCAAGGTGGAGATTAGTTAAGTTAACACATTATGGTGTTACAAAAAGACAGTTCTAAAAAAAGAGTTAAAATGAGCTCAAATGGAGGAAAAGAAGTGGAAAGGCAAATTTGGAATATAAGACTCATGAAACCCTAGCTTGTCCCTATGTATATCACGTCCCACCTTTCTTCCCTCACTTTGGCCAACTTTTAGTTGCCAAAAACTAGACCTAATAAGTGTCCAAGAACTACCAAGAGCTAAGGGGAAGTGAAGCTACCTAAGGTAAATAAATGTAAGGAATTTGCCTATGATGTTTTTCTAGTCTAATTTCTACTCTTTCTCCTCTTTTTCCCTAGGGTTTTAGTTCCTTAAAAAAAGGAATCTTTTGGTTGAAACTTTGGAGGAAATGGCTCTTTCAAGGAAACTAAATATGTTATATTAATCTCCATTCAAATCCTTTTTGATTGATATATGATATGATGTAGGAAAATGGCTTCTTCTTATTTTCCCCTTACCCTCCTCTAGGTTCGGCCAACTTGAGATGGAGATGAGGGGAATTAGTTTTTAGTTGAAGCATGGTGAGAATTAAGGTTTTGAATTATGGAGATTAAGAATATACCATTAGAATCAAATAGAAATCCATAGGTTGCAAGAATTGGAACCTAGGGTTTTGATTGCACCTTAGGAAGTATGAGGCCTTAAAATGATATTTTAAACCATGTAAGAGTATAATTGAACTAAGAAAAGGCTAAGGAAACTCCATAGGTGCAAAATTCTCTAAGAATGAAACAAAAACTCTATGGAAGCCTATTAAGATGCATGTCTTGGCCAAGACCTATCTAGGGTACTTAGGGAGAGTTTTCTTTATTCTAAAGTTATAAATGGTCTAGATATGAATTATAAACACCAAAGGGATTATTAGTTTGAATTTAGAAGCCTTATTTTGAAAGGTGAAAATTTAGGGTTCCATTATGCATAAAGAAGCAATTTGGTGCTAGGCTCCTTGAATTGAGTTTGTGATAGCTTCAATGAATTTTAATAGAGTCATATAACACATTGGATGAGATCTTGGAGCCAAGATATTGATTTACAAAAGTTCCTTCATTATGCCACTTAATTGACCATATGGAAACCTAGAGTGCTAAATATATTTTGTGTAAGGCTTAAATGAGTCCAAGTATTGTTCCATTGATGATTTTCACTTTATTTAGTTTGTCTAGGCCAAGCAAGTGAAATCTCCCTCAAGTGTAGGTGTGAGGCCAAGAAACCAAGCAAGAACCAAAAGGAAACTAAGTTAAACTCTTACATAAAGGTTGTTTGATTGGTCTTGGGTTGCTTGTATGTCTTATTTGCTAATTATATATATTATTGATTAATTGATGATCACATGCAATTGCATGACATTTGATTGCATTTGAAATTGGTTGAGCTCTTGAATGAGTGAGGTTATGCCAAAAGTCCTTGAAATGGGTGAAGTGAGGCTAAAAGTCCTTCAATGTGGTGAGAATAGGCCAAAAATCTCAATTATGAGTGAGGTTAAGTTAAAAGTATCTAAAAGAGGGTGAGGCTAAACCAAAAGTCCCAAATTGTTAGGTGAGATTAGACCAAAAGTCCTAAAAGCTTGTTCTTACTCTTGGTGGAGCCGTGTGATTCATATTGCATGATTATGAGTGATACTTAATGGTGTGATATGCATACTTGCTCTCTTTGACCTTGAATATGTCATATATGCGTACTTGAATGATGAATGAGCTATTTGGATTCTTTTAATCTCATCCTTCATATTTTCCCCAACCATATCTAGGTAATCCTCAAAGAAGCAAAGATGATGAGCAAAGAGTATGAGAAGTATCATTTTGACAATAGTTTAATTCATAATGTAATTCCTGCACACACCATGATGTATATGTAAATTATGAGATATAATCCTTCCTACACATCCAAAAGCATGAGACAATGATGTATAAACTAGTTTTGAATGTAAATATGTGAGAATATGTAATTTGATCAATTGAGTTCTTGAATTTGCTAATGCATAATGGCAAGGAGAGTGTGATTTTGAGTTGCATGGCTTTTAGGACATGTTGGATCAGCCATATATGTTGTATTTGTCATTTATAAGTTGCTCAAATTGTGACATAGCATGAAATGACTCAAAATGAGCCATTTGGAACCCAAAGATGCACTTTTCGAGCTATAAAATGCTCCTAAACCAAAATTAGATCAAATGGATGAATGTTGAGCCAAAATTTGGCAAGCATTTAGAACTCTTCACAGTGCGAAAGAACATAATTTTTGGAGCTCTATAGAATTTATTATGAATTTTGAAATTTTGATGAATTATGTAGGTTTTTTCTAATTTACTATTCACTTAGCCCAGCTACTGTTTTCGTAAACTCTGGGGGATCAAATGAGCTTGTTTTAACTTGAAATTTTTATAGTAGATATTTCTCATTATAAGTTTCCTATAGCCTTTGAGTTTGTGCAAATTAGAGTTGTGTAGCTTAAGTTATGATTTTTGAAAGTTTAATACATGTTATGTGCCAAAGTTGTGAATTGTGTATATGAAGTCACATCCAAAATTTGAGTTTCTTTTCATGATATTCCAAGCTTAACATACTTGTTTGGCATGAAGAATGATAATTGTGCACAATTAGAGAAGATGATGCTTGAATAACGGTAAATTTATTTGCCAAAAGTGTTATATTGGTATAAAAGAATATAGTTTGAGATGTATGTATATTCCTTGATAGTATGGCATATAGAGCCAGGACTATGCTTTTGTTTATGCATATGTGCCATGAATGTGCATGGAGCTGTGACCATGCTCTTGTTTATGCATATGTGCCATAAACATGCAGAGAGTCTTAACCATGCTCTTATTAATGCATATGTATTATGACTGTGTATAGAGTCATGATAATGGTTATGTTTATGCAAATGTTGATGTGATCATGCAAAGAGCCATGACCATGCTCATTTTATAATACCATAATTTCTTAGCTCATTCTATGCTATTTTTATACCTCATATCAATCAATTCATATGAGAGGCAAGAAAATGGCATTAAAATATTAATTATTTTTTGGGTTGCATTCACGTATAAAAAATTTTGTTCAGTGTCACGTGGACCGTGTGAGCTCATACTATACTTTCACATATTTAATTACATGTATCATGCCCACAACTCATGGAAATCGAAATGGAACATAGAATATGGAGGTTTATTTTCGGCCAGATTTGGCCCCTTTTTTGGCCAAATTTGAAAAATTATAACTAATTCTAAAAAATCAAAATCATACATTCTTAGACATTCTAGAAATCTACAAATGTCTACTTCACAATAAAATATCCTAGATCATAAAAGCTATCACAGAGGACGTTTGACATCCAACAAGGTTTAGAGGTCAGACTGCATTCTGTAACTGTCACAAAATTCTATAGTAATTTTTGAAAATGTCCAATTAATTCCACAAAAATCCAATACATGAAAATGATACCAATCTAGAAAGTTATGGATGTTAGCTAGAGGAAAAAAATATTTCTAGACCAATTCAAGTAGGCCAGGGCTCGGAATTCAATAGAACAGTAACTCAGGTTGGGCAAAACTCTTGATACTGGATAGAATATTCAAAAATTCATATCTCCCTCACTAAACTCTAATTGAGGTGCTTCTAGTTGACACAAGTCATTTGGAATGTCTAGTTTATATGTATAAATTTCGTGACAATTGGACATCATTTGCCCTATTGAGTGATAGAATTTAATTTCGGACCAGTGCTACAGTACTAAGGACTAAAACCAAAAAAATTTTTGACTTCAACAATTCATCAAATATTCCACAGACCTCTAAAAATTACCAAATTTAGCTTCCCAAAAATCTCTCAATAAGCTCTAGATACATGCCAAATTTTCAAACCAAGAAGAGCTCATTTGGATAAAAAGTGACATAGCCTCATGAAATGGTAAATTTTTGCTTCATATGGGTTACCAATTTGCCCAAATGGCTTTCTTACTTGTTTGGCACCTCTTGGGAAAGTTTCAAAGCATAAACATGACTTGTAGAGACTGCCCAAGTGGTTCCAAACCCCATGCATCTTATTTTGATCTTTCAACATCCATTTATACACTAAACACACCATGCCATTCAAGGGTCCAATAACATAATCTTATTGATTTAATACTACATACATTATACATATAGTCTATACACCATGTTACATATGCTCAAGGTTTTACACAACCAAAAATAATATGTACAATGCTTCTTGACACTCTATTACAATTTAAACTACAATTAAACAAAGTGTAGCCATTTAGTGTTCTTGGCTTGCATTTCCTTGGACTTGGGCACCATCTAGACATTTTAAGCATGAGAGGGAAAGGAGAGTGAGATTCCAAGAATCTCAATAGCTCACACACCCATTCACACTATATTCAAGGCATACATACATCAAATATATGAATATGCAAGCATAAAGTGTGCAATAAATCCCATTTCATGCCACATCAACATGTCAAGACCACTTTCATGCTTTAGGGACTTTTGGTTTAACCTCACCCCATTTCTTAGGACTTTTGGATTTGCCTCACTCTTGGCCTAGGGACTTTTGACTTAGCCTCATCCATTCAAGGGACTTTTAGCCTTGTCTCACCCATGCCATGAGACTTTTGGCATCTCTTCACCTTCATCAAGGGACTTTTGGCATCACCTCACCCTTATGAGCTCTTTCCCACAACCATAGTCATTCAAGAAGACACATTGGTACCAATGTAATTTCAAGACATTAAGTGGCGTGTTCTTAAATCACAAGAGCATATACCAGCACACAACATATACCTATGCACATGAGAATGCAAGAGAATGAGGTGGAGAGCTACTTTTTAATTTATACGAGCTTACTTTGCCAATTCCTTTCCCTCCTTGGTCTCATAAGAGCAATTAGGTGGAGTAGGGTTCTCTTGAGCTAGACATCACAAACATCACACAATACACACTTGAAGCAAGCCAAGACAATAGGTTCACTCTTAAACGCTCACTTGGTTCCATAATGGGCATATTGGTTTCATAAATGGTCCATTGAAGCAACTCATATCATCCAAATTCTAGGCTCCATTCTCTTGTTATTTCTAGACTTCTTGGACTCATTTAAGGTCCTTGAGCCATCACATATTCAATTGCACCATTGAAAAACCAAGTTGCTTCATAAGGCACCATTATGGACAACATTGTCCCATCTCCCAACTTATGGCTCTTAAATTTTTCTAATAGTTCCTCCCATCTTCTAACATCATATGGAGTCCCAAACTAAGGCTAGAACAAATTAAAACACTCCCTAGCCCCTATGAATCCTCCTTGGCCGAGACAAGCACATAATTGGCTTTCTTGGAGTTTCAAAATTTTCCTTGATGGGAGAGCCACTTGGGAAGGTTTCTAGGGGTCTTAGGAGCTCAAGGAAACATTCAAATAGTCAAGGAATTACTCACACAAAATCAAATTTTACAAAACCCTAAGAAAGCCTACACTTTTCTATCTTAATTTCCTTTGGTTTTTACTTGAATTTTTTGCCATATTCTTAATCCTTGTACTCCCTTTTCCTAGGTTTCTCACTTGGTTCTACCTAAAATTCATCTCCTTCTATCCCCCCCTAGGCTGGCCGAAACTACCACAAAGAGGAGCAACCAAGAATAGAAAAATACCTTAGTTTCAAGCTTGTTTTCAAAGCTTTTCTTCCTTGGTTCTCTTCTCCTTGGCAAATTCGAATTTTTCCCCCTTAGGTATGGACCAAAAATAGGACCAAATCATTCAAAAATCCATGGAAAGAAAGGAGGAAGAGAGGAGAACAAGATTGGAGGAAGATGAAGCAAGAAAATCCATGAAATTACCTTATTTCTCCTTGGTTTTCTTCCTCTTTTTCTCCTCCTTCTTGTGCACCTAAGAGAGTACAATAACTTCTGTATTTTCAGCAGAAAATTTCGTGCCCAATAAAAGGGAGAAGATGGAAGAAAAGTGGGTAAAGTGTTTAGGACATTATAGAAGCTTTTATTTCCAATTTTACCCTTATGTAATGACAATTTTGTTTTGGCTTCGTTTTAGCTCCTTTTTAAGAACCATCTTTTCCATCATAAAATTTAGGTTCCCATTAATAAAATTCCTTTGGAATCACTCAATTTGGAGCTAAAACCTTACCGAACGAACTAGTCAAATCTCAGGTCAACTGACGTTGAAAAATATACACTGGAGGGACTTTACCAGTCCCGAGGCTTCTCATAGTATTTAAGGCCTCTAAGAACCTTGTGCAACTCAAAAATTTCATTTTAAAAGCCCTACTATGTAGTTTTCCAAAAGTTACACTTATTTACGAAAATGCCATTACGTTTCGTCAGTTTCCATCGCAAATTGTTTCTCCATCCTAACTCCTTTTTTCTTTCCATCTGAGCCTAGAATTATCATTTTTTGGAGTCTAGGACTCAACCTAAATTTTTTGAGACATTATCTAGGTCATTTCAGAGGACTTACTTTTATATAGCTCATTTCATCGTTTTACGAAAATTATGTTCGTTACACATTTTATAGGAAAAGTTGCCATGATCGTGCTCCTTCGTAAGTTTTTAGTCAATAACTAAGTATACAGATATGTAGTTACCAATATGGGGATAGTAATCATCATAGTCAAACTTGCTCATTTGATTGTGCATGTAACACCCAGTTTTTGTAAAAATGATGAAAATAAGCCAGTTATAAAAAAAAGTCCGCTAAAATGAATGCGTTGAGACCAAATAAAATTAGGATAAAATTTTAAATAATAAAAATAAGGATCCAAAGCTTAAGATGCCTAGAAACCGAAGCCGGAGTAGCTAAATAAAATCTGACGAAAGGTAGTGGTATTTTTGTAATTTTTGGCACTTTTTAGAAAATTCAAAGGAGGGATCTTTAAATGAAAAAATTAAGTTTTTCAGAGTTCTCAGAGGCCCTAAAAACTATAGGAACTCCTAAAATGGTTCAAACTCCTCCGTTTACGTTTTAGAATATCAGTTGACCCAAACTTTGACCCTTTTCGTTCGGGAAGGTTTTAAATTCAATTTGAATGATTCCAAAGCCATTTTATAAGTTATAAGACCTAAATTTTATGAGAGAAAATATGGTTCTAAAAAAGGAGTTGAAATGAGCCTTAAAGGAAGAAACTAAGAATAAAAGACAAAATTGGAATTTTGAAAAGCTTCTATAAGTTCCCTACCTATATATACCATGTCCTTCTCCTTCCCCTCATTCTAACCAACCTAAATTCTGTCCAAACTAAAGGGAGACTAATTGAGAAAGGCGCACCAAGAGGGAGGAAGAAGGGAAGAGAAAATCAAGTAAAAAGGTTAAAAAAATCCTTGGTTTTTCATGCTCTTTCCTTTAGCAAACTTGTTCTCCTCCTTCTCTTCTCTTTTCCTCTGGTTTTGGTGTGTGATTTGAGACTATTTTGGGACTTGTTTAGAAGGAGGAAGTTATAATTTGAAGGAGAAGCTTGTAGCAAGTGGAAGAGCTCTTGAAAAGGCTAAGAAACAAGGTAAACTTCAGGGCTTTTCTTGCTTCCTTCTCCTTGTTCCTTTATGGGTCTGTTTTGGCCACATAGAGAGCACCTAAGAGGGAGTGAATTCTGATCAAGACCAAGCATGAAACCTAGGTTTTTGAGTGTGAGAAACAAGTATATGCAAAGAAATTCTAAAAAGAAGCATTAGAAAACAAGTTACTAAAACGTAAGGATTTTATTGCACCTTAATATGTATGAAGCTTTCTAGTGGTAATTTTGGTTGTTTAAGAGTGTGCATGAGTTCTTGATACACCTAGGAAGCCTCACATATACTAACACCCTAAAGAAAACTTGTAGAACTTCATGGGTCCAAAACTGTGGGTGTGTCTCGGCCAAGACCACCATGAGCACCTAGGGAGATTTTTAAATTTTTCTAAGGCTAGAAAGGGACTAAATATGATAGAAGAACATCAAAGGAAGCCTTGGAATGAATTTAGAAACATTGGGTTGTGAGATGAAGGTGTAGGTTCCATTTTAAGACTTAATGAAGCAACTTGTATCTAGGCTCTTAGGAATGAAATTATGATGACTCCAAGGAGTTTAAATGGAGTAAAGAGACTTAGATAGAAGGAGAAAATGGAGCCAAGAGCATGAATTTTAGTAGTTGCTTCATTAGGTTTGTATGGAACCATAATGGAGCCCTATGAGAAACTAGCTTTATATCTAGTATGTATGATGCTAGAACTTGCTTCAATGATGTAATTATGTCCTATTTAATGTGTTTAGGCTAAGGGAATCAAGCTCCACCTAGTTTCAAGTGTGTGGCCGAGAGAGGGGAAGAATAATTAAAGAGAAAAAGTGTGTGATCTTGCTTCAAGGTAGCTCTTTAACCTTTCTCACATGCATGGCTTGGATATTTATTTGTCTTTGAGTGCTATTGTGTATGTTTAAGCCATGAGAAATGTTTCTAGCTATTATTTACAAGCTATGGTACCATTATACTTCTTGAAATGTTTTTATGTATGCAAAGTGGTTTGAATAGGTTTGGTTGTGCCAAAAGTCCCTTAGCATGGATGAGGATGAGTCAAAAGTCCCTAGGATGGGTGAGCCAAAAGTCTCAAGAAGAGTGAGGCTAAGTCAAAAGTCCCTTGAAAGTGAGTGAGGCAAACCTAAAAGTCTCAAGAAAGTTAGGTGAGGCTAGACCAATTCCGTTGAAAGCTTATGTTTACTATATATGAGTTTATGTGCCAAGGAAAATGCTTTATGTATACTCACTAATAGCTTAAATGTCATGCATACATTCTTTGACATGTATATGCATCCATTATATATTTTTGATAGGGTTAAGAGCTATTGAGATTTTTTGAATCTCACTCTTCCCCCATATATGCATCCATGTCTAAGTGAGCCAAATGGACTAAGAAATGGAGGTCATGAACCTTGAAGACCAAGACTTTGATAATAGAGTAGTTAAATAGATATTTTGATGACATATTGATGTCAAAATATGTAACCATGTATTGTACATATGATGTAGACCTTTGAGCAAGTTCAAATATATGTATACATGATGTATATAACCATTTTGGAACCATATAAATGAATGCATGAGCTTTTGACACTTCTATGCTATGATGTGCATGTGTATAAATGCAAGTGGCAAGGTGGGAATGAGCTCCATGGTGATTTGAATCATTTGGCATGCTTTTATATGTTGTAATTATGCTTTTGGATATGCCCAAGTAGCTATAGGATGAGAGGAAAGCATTTTGGTGCCTTGAGATACTAATTTGGACTTCAAAATTGACCATTATATGATCTAAACCAAAATCTGACCAAATAGATGAGTTTTTGCATGAAATTTGGCCAACAAGTAGGTGTCATCTAGAGGTTTTCATCAAGCTAAATAGCACTAGAGAATTTATTATGATTTTTCAAAGTTAGCTAAATTATGTAGAAATGATATGTGCACTGTTCATATATGGTCAGTTTTCTTTTCTACATCACACATTGGTCAAATGAAGTCTAATACTCATGAAATTTTATAATCATAAACTAGAAATCATAAAATTTCTATAGCCACTGAGAGCACCTCATTTGGAGCTCTATAAAGGGAGAACCAAAATTTTAAAGTTGTATGCTAGTACCAGTAGTATAGCTCAATCTTTGGTACTATTCCATCAATTTTCATGGACTAAATTCCATTTTCTTCGTTTGGAATTATTTTTATCATTAGATAACATCTAGAGCTTTCTAGAAAGCTATTATATGTGTGATTTCAATTTTTGTAAAATTAGTTATGAATTTTTGAAGTTTATATAAAAAATCTAGACATGCCAACTGAAGAGCAACTTCCATTTTTCTAGCGTATGGTTCCAAATTCGTGATGTATGAGATAAATGATGATATTTATGACTTGAATGGATATGTTATGGATAGGAAATGATATGGATGAGTTTACATGGTTCCTAAAGCCATGAATCATGAATATGGTCTCCCAATCATGTAATTATACATGCTTAAAGTATATGTCTTCTTACAAATATGCTTCAATATGTATGAGATATATTGAGATAGTCTATGTGACCATTGTGCAAGGGCCAAAAGGTTAAGGCATTACGGTGCATGCATTACACTTTTATGATTCTCTTATCTAAAGCATCATTGTGGGTTATTCTATATTATTAATTGGAATTTTATTCTAGTTACAGGGATTTTATATCTCATTCCAATTGTAGACTAACTTTTCAAGTGAAGGATCTTTTATTGGTGGTAAGGAGAAGCCATCAGAAAGTCAGCCTTAGTGCCTTAGCTTTGTGTAGGCTTATTTTTTTGGCTTTGAATTAAGGCAGATGTAAATGATGGATAATGTGTATATATGATTACTTTTATATAGCATCATGTTGTATAATGACTTGACAAGCGTAGGATTTCATAAGATGTGTACAAATAGGGTTAATATTCCCCTTAGGATGATCTTTTGATTCTTTTGTTTACGGTCCCTTATTATAGATAAGGAATTATGCATAAAATGGAATGCAAAGCTTACCTTTCTTCAATTATGATTGTCATGGAATTTTGTAATTTGTGATTCTATATGAATAGTCCTAAATGAATAGTGCTAGGTTGATGATTGGTTAGGATAAGAGTTATGAGTTTAGGATATGGGACAATATGAGTAACTTGTAAAGTCACTAAGCCAAATTTTAATCTAGAGGGATTTTAGTTATAACTAAGTTAGATTTGGGAAGTTTTGGTTAATTGAATCTTGTCTCAAGAAGTCTTGTTAATGATGGTAAGATTTAGAATGGTTGGGATGCTTTTTGTTATCAAATGTGTGGAATTAGGTTTGGGATACCCATTTTTTAGCATTTCTTATGATAGCTTGGTTCTTTTGACCTAGAAAATGTTTTAGAGTTATTACAAGTGATTTGGGTTAGATTGGTTAAGAATTGGCAAGTTTGGAAATGTTAGTTGAGGCTCTAAGTTCTCTTTTTGTTGTTGTCATAACTTAGTGTTTTTCTTTCCTAGTTCTAATATGGATAGTAGCATGCGAAGTCATGACTTCATTTCTCAAAGTCATGACTTTCACTGAGTTTAGAGATTGAGTACTAAACCAATAGCATGTGAAGTCATGACTTCAAAACCAATGTGTCATGAGGTCGCGACTTTAGCCCTAGAGTATTGAGACCTCATTTTTCTTGGTTATTTCTTGGGAGTAGCTTAGAGGAGTTCAATGTATGAGTTCTTGGTTTTTATCCTTTTAAGGTGTCTTAGAGTTGAGTTAATGGGCTAGAATTTAAAATCAGTAAGTAAAAGTGTTTTCCATAGTTAGGAACCCATAATGGTATTTTTCCATCCTAGATTTAACTTTAAAAGATAAAAAGGATGCATGGAATTAACTTGGAGCAAACTCTAATTGGATAGAGTTAACCTTAAATAAGTTTAGCCGATCAAATAAGTATGTTGTGGTTACTTCCCATCTAGACGTAGTTAAGTCCATTCCAATTAACAACAAAAGGTTAACTATAAAACTAATTCCCTAGCTAGCTAATAAATTGTTTACTTGAAAGAGGCATATAGTAAGGATGATTAGTGTTGAATATTCTACAACTTAACAAGCTCCAAAAAAATATGTTTAAATTTCTTCACTTTTCCTCTTACCATATAATATAATAAGTTTTTGTAGGGCATATTTTAGTATTATTAATTAAACTTTTTAGGTTTAGCTTAGTTATTGAATAAGGTGTTACACTATATTTCAAGCTAATCCTAAGGAATCTCATTTGATTACTTTGAAAAGAATATTTAAATACCTTGTAGGAACCCAAGAACTAGGAATTTGGTATCTAAAAAGTAATTCCTATGATTTATTCAGTAATTGTGTTGCTTACTTTAGTGGCTGAAAAATCAATAGAAAAAGCACTAGTGGTGCAGTCAGTTTACATGACATTATCTGGTTTCTTGGTTCAGTAAAAATCAAAATTCAATTACTTTATCCATAGCTATGGTTGAATATGTTTTAGTAAGAAGTTGTTGTGTATAGATTATGGATTATATATTAGTCATGTTCATATTAAGTGTGATAACATAAGTGCTTTATAACTTGTCTAAAAACCCAATTTAGCATTCAAGGACTAAACATATTGAGATTAGGTATCACTTTTTGAGAGATCATTTTGCAAAAGGTGATATTGTGCTTGATTTTATATTTACCAAAAATCAGTTGGCTGAAATATTTACAAAAGCCTTAAGTGAATATAAGTTTTGTAAACTAAGAAAAGAAATTGGTATGATTTAAATATAATAATTGCTACTATGTGATATGACTGAATTTTTTTATTGACATTTACATATTCATATGATTTGAATTATTTCCATTAAAATATTTGACGAATACTATAGTTTGGTTAATGCATGAATATTTATATGATACTTTGAATTCTTTCCATTGAATAATATGTTCATTAAGCTTAAATATTTATATGATAATTTGAATTTTTTTCTTATTTATGAATGATGCTTTTACTAAGTTTGGTCTATGCATATTTATGGGATATGATTTGCTTTCTTTCCACTTTTTATGAAAAAAAATAAAGGTTATTACCTTATATGTTGAATGATGCATTTATTATATTTCCTAACATAATAAAATTGATTAATGCATAAAATGTTCCATCTTTGGCCTTTGTTGCAATTTTGACCATGACTTGACTTTGCCTTGGAAAAATAAATCTTTTTAGGCCTTGTTTGGTACTTAGGTGTCACATGGGAAAGGAAAGGAAAGGAATTAGGTTCTTGATCTTGTGCATTTGGTATATGGTACTTCTCCTCCTAGGGCATCCAAGATTTTGGTAAATGAAGGAGACAACTCCCCACAGCTTTAGTAATGGAAAGCTCACAGATTTGAGGGAAAGGCATTGGAGATGACCATTCTAGCCCTATGTATCTACCCTTCGTGCTGATTCTGAGATCATTCCCTATAAGAAAATAAAAGCTATGAAAATACACCACACCCTCACATCAAAAGTTTGACCTTTCCTGCGGGGTCTTTCTCATCCTTAGGCCATTGGAGCTTTTATACACCGTTAGTGGACACTATTTGCTACGAATTATACCCTATAACACCAGTTTTTGAGGTTCAACATGGTTAGACATACCAATTCTTCTTCAATTTTATGGGTTAGCTATAATGTTTGAAATGTTTACATTTCTAATGGTTCCTTTGATTATTGATCTATTATCTTTTAAGTTGTGGAATTCTATGAGAAATTTTCTTTTTGGATTTTAGTGGGAAATTTTTGTTTTTGTTGATGAAGGGTTTCAATTTGTAAGAGTTTAGGAGGTTGAAGTTTATTTCATAACCCATTTGATTTAATTTGCATTTCATTTGGATTTACTAAGCAAGACATACATATATTAAGAATGAAAAGTGATGAGCAATAGTCATGCAATGTGATCATAGAAAAACAATAAGCCAACATGTCATACCCAGTATTTTCTAAATTTCTAGACATTAAAAGAAAGGCTAAAAACCATGGTAATGAGGGATTAAAGGTTTGGATGAGATGAAAGGAAAGAGCAGAAGGAGTGAAAATGGAGCAAAAGGGGCTAAATAGAGTAAATTGACATACCAGTGGCAAAATCATAATTTTGAGCAAAATTTTAGAAACATAAGGAAAAGATTTTTAAATTTCAAAACTATGTACACTAGGGTTTTTAGTGGCCTAAAAAACCATAAGACTGTCATAATAGTTAAATCCCCACGGTGAATAGTTTAAGGTTCAGTTGATCATAACTTTGACAGAGCTTTTCCAGATTGTTTTAAATCCCAAAAATTTTAAAATAAATATTTTTAATAAACTAGAGAGTCTCAATTTCAATATGAAAAGACAGTTTTTAAAAGAGATTTAAAATGATCTCAAACGAAAGGGTCAAAGTTCAAGGACATAAATGAAATTTTCAAAAAGTAATAAAATATCTTCCTTCTCCTTGAAAATAGCATGCCAGTCTCTTTCTTCTTTTCCAAACCAACATACCAGCTCTGAAATAGACCTCACATGACATGAAAGAAAGGGAAGAGAGAGAAGGAAGAAGAAGCAAAATAGGTAAGGAAACTTGCATAATTTCATGATTTACTAGTTAGCAACTTTCTCCTACTCTTCATGCTCTTTCTAATGGTAGTATTATTTTCTTGAAAAGGTGAAATTTATGGCTGACCTAATGAGGAAAAGAGGAGATTTGAGAAAGTGAATTTCAATTTTACCATAAGAAACTACAAGGAGAGAGCTTTCAAATGAGGTATCTATTAAGCTAGAAAACTAGCATTTCTTTTAGTCCCAAGACCCTCTTCAATTCAGCCTAAAGAGAGAGAGTATGGAGCAAGCATATGTTAGATCAAACTTGAGAGAAACAAGGGTTTAGAAGTGTGGAGATTAAGATTATGCAAAGAATATAACTTAGGAAGCTATAGAAAGTCATATAGGGCCACCTAGGGTTCCAATTGCATTGTGAAAGATATAAAATCCTAGGAAGATGTTTTGAATCATCTAGGGCTATACTTGAACAAGAAAAGAGTCCTAGATACCTTACATCTATCAAATTACTCAAGAAAGTGGCTAAGCTCCATGGAAGCTATATTATGTGCATAATCTTGGCCTAGCATGAGATAAAGTAACTAGGAAGTGTTTTCATGAGTTCTAAGATTTTAAGAGGTTTAGATATGAGCAATGGAACCATTGGAATGAATTTAGTGTTAGAGATTGTGTCTTAGGCTAATTATTGTATTATGAACATTGTATTTCATTAAGAAAAAAAGGAGTTTTTCTTTTATTACATTTATTATATTATTTGCATCTTTACTATAATAATAATATCCTTGGATAAATCATATTGATTATCCTAAATATCCCTACTTAATCATCTTTGTGGGAACGATGATGAACTAAGGCTAATATGATTTTGATTGATGATTATGTGTTAATCATGTATGAAGATATGAATCAAAATCATAAGCACTTATTTGGAAACAGGGTGCTAGATCAACTCGTCATGAGATAACTATATGGATCAAGTTATAAGTGTATTTCATATATAACCGTGTTACTAAACCCTTAGACTTGAGATCACCATAGATTCCTATATAAGGAACACTGTGCTTTGATATAGTGAAAAGTCACCTTTAACCAAGTGATTATAAAGGTTATGATCGAGTATAGTGGAATTCATGTAGAGGAAGATAAGTGGTCAAAATGAAATTTGTCTCTCTCATTAGTAGGGAGATATCTTTGGGCCACTTGATGAGTAAGATTGAGAAATGCATGGCCATGCTTGGATAGAAGGGTTTTCCATTTATTCTGTCAGTCTGCTTGGAGATCAAGAAAGTGACAGTCGAATAAAATAAGGATGACATTTTCATGCCTCATACTTGACCTAGATATCGTGTGACAAAAGGGTTGTGATAAGGTTGTATGATAAGTTGCATTAGATCACTGATCCTCATATGATTTAGGTAGTCACAATATCTTGCTAGAGGCCACTTATGACTTATGGGTAGAATAATGTTATTGGTCCACTGTCAACGTCATATGGGCCTACAAGGTCGCACATAAGAACAGACACTTGAGTTAAAATGTCCTTGAATCTAAAAATGTGTCTAGATTTAATAAATGTAACATTCAATTTAGGGTGGAGGAATTTTATAAATATATTTGATATATATATTTATAAAATTTGAAATATATATATCATTTAATTAATTTAAATGAGTTAGTTTTAAATTTGATTCTATATGATAGATTTAAATTTAAACTAATGTGATAATTTGAATTTAATCTATGTGATAAATTAAATTTAAATTTGGTTCTAGATTGAGATTAAATAAATTAGTTTAAATTTATTTTATAAGACCAGATGCCATTTTACTCCTCACATTAAAAAATATAAAAAATACACAAATCCTTACAAAAAATATAAAGATAACACTCCACCTAGAAAAATGAAAAGACAATTTAGGACAAAACCTCCCATTGATCTTCCAAAACAAAAACAAGTTGTTTGCTTTAAATGTGGACAACCTGGTCATATTTCTAAATATTGTAGGTTTACCAAAAAACTTAGGACTATCCAATTAGAGGAATCAGTCCTTAACCAAATCAATAAACTTATATTAGACTCTGAATTAGATCAAGAATCTATTCCAGAATCTAATACTTCTTCTAAAGATCTTAACCAGATCCAAGAAGATGAATTTTCTGATAAATCCTCTTCTGCCATAAACATGATCAGTCAAGAACATAATCTCCTTTTTGAAACTATTAATCAATTGCCAGAAATATTAAAAAGCGAATATCTCAATAAATTTAAGGATATTCTAAACCAACCTTCTTCTTCGTCCTCTACTCATAAACCTTCTATTCCAATTAATAAATATGATTTAACTCAAACTCTTGATAAATTCAAACATTCTGTCAAACAAACAACTATCCAAGATCTTTAGTCTGAAATTAATAATCTCAAAACAGAAGTTAAATTGCTTAAACTCAGGCAAGATAACAATGAACTTCTAGTTTCCCAGATTATTAACCCTCCAACACCTTTGGAAAACAATAATGCTTCAGAAGATAGTAACGAACCATTTCTAAATCTAATTTCAAAAGTGAGATGCCAAAAATTTTATATTAAAGCAAAAATAATTATCCACCATGATTTCATTTTAGAACAAACTGTTCTGTTTGACACTGGTGCTGATTGCGATTATATTTTGGAAGGAATTGTTCCTACCAAATATTTTGAAAAAACAACTGAACGATTTCGTGGGATTACTAAAACACAACTAGACGTCAGTTATAAACTTTCAAATGTTTTAATTGAAAACAAATCTTTAAAAATACAAACTCCGTTTATTTTAGTTAAAGATATGCCAGAACAAATCATTTTAGGAGCACCTTTTGCAACTTTGTTATTTCCTTACGAAACAAATTCTGAGGGAATTTCAAAACAGTATATGGGTGAAACCATTGTGTTTCCTTGGACCCAATCCGCCAAAACAAAAAATCTGAATCCTATCCTTTTCAAACAAAAGCAAATTAATTTTCTCAAAGAAGAAATTTCTTTTCAAAAAATTGATCAATTACTTTCTCAAAAACCTCTTCAACAAAAAATTCAAAAATATTTAGAAAAAATTCATTTTACCATCTGTGCTGATTTACCAAACGCCTTCTGGGATAGAAAACAACATATGGTCAATTTACCATATGAAAAAGACTTTTCTGAAAAATAAATCCCAACCAAAGCCAGACCAATACAAATGTCTCAGGATCTTCTTGAACTTTGCAAAAAAGAAATTCAAGATCTTTTAGACAAAAATTTAAAAAAGCCGTAGCCCATGGTCTTGTGCTGCTTTTTATGTAAATAAAAATGCAGAAATAGAATGGGGCGCTCCTCGACTTGTAATCAACTATAAACCTTTAAATATAGCTTTACAATGGATTAGGTATCCCATAATTAATAAATCTGATCTTCTTAAATGATTATATTCTGCAAAACTGTTTTCTAAATTTGATTTAAAATCAGGACTTTGGCAAATCCAAATCTCTGACTACGATAGGTATAAAACTGCTTTTACTGTACCTTTTGGCCAGTACGAATGGAACGTTATGCCTTTTGGTTTAAAAAATGCGCCTTCTGAATTTCAGAGAATTATGAATGAAATATTTAACAATTATAGTCAATTTATTATTGTCTATATTGATGATGTATTGATATTTTCTCATTCAATCGAACAGCATTTCAACCACATTTTTACTTTTATCAAAATTGCTGAAACAAATGGTTTAGTCGTCTCTAAACCAAAAATCTTGCTTTTCCAAACTAAGGTTCGATTCCTTGGACATTGGATCCATCAAGGAACAATAACCTCAATTGATCATACAATTCAGTTTACTAATAAATTTCCAGGTCGCATAATTGACAAAACTCAACTTCAAAGATTTTTAGGCTGCTTAAATTATGTCGCTGATTTTATTCCTCAACTTAGTAATTTTCTAAAACCTCTTCATCAACGCCTCAAGAATAGTCCTCCTCCTTGGACGGATATTCACACAAATATTGTCAAACAAATCAAACTCCAGGTTAAAGAACTTCCTTGTCTTAGTCTTCCAAATCCTCTTGCTCTCAAAATTGTTGAAACTAATGCCTCTGACATTGGTTATGGTGGCATTCTCAAACAAAGACTGGACAATAAAGAAAGGATAATCTCCTTCACTTCCAAACATTGGAATTCTACGCAGCAAAATTATTCCACAATCAAAAAAGAAATTTTAGCAATTGTTTTATGCATTACGAAATTTCAATCCGATTTATTAAATTAAAAATTCTTAGTTCGCATCGATTGCAAATCTGCCAAAGACGTTTTGAAAAAAGATGTTCAAAATCTTGCATCAAAACAGGTCTTTGCCCGATGGCAAGCCTTATTAAGCATTTTTGATTTTGACATTGAATTCATAAAAGGTTCTTCCAATTCCCTTCCAGACTTTCTAACCCGTGAGTATTTGCAGGATAAATAAACGAGTGATTGAGTGATCCTAAACAGCTCACCCGATTACAAAAATGCCTCGCAAAAAGAAACCGGGAAATGAAAAAAGAAAAGAAACAAAAGAAGATCCAGAGCCCTCAATAGGGGCCCAACCTCCAATTTCTTCAGCAGAATTACAAGAGCTGCTGAACAAACTTGCAGGGACTCAATCCCAGCAATCAACAGGGTCTTCGGCCCAACCAGCTTCGGGGTCTTTGGCCCAACCAGCTTCGGGGTCTTCTACCCCATAACCATCAACTGGGCCTTCGGCCCAATATTCTGATAAAAAAACCCTTCAATCTTATGCCCAAAGGCTTCCATCTCAGACTTGGAGCCAAACAGTGGCCAAACAAGAACCCCTTGCCTTAGAGGCAATTTCCAAACACGAATATGACCTTCATAATTTTAATTATAATTTTCAATTAGCCCAGAAAAAACCTGCGGCTGCCCCTTTCAATCAATTAGTAATTGCATCCTCTCAAGCAATTACTCATCCAAACCAAAAAATCTCAACCCCTTATCTCCAAAAACCTGGAAGATATATGACGGTTGTACAAATTGAACCTGAATTTTTGGCTCAAACACCAAATTTGACCGCTTTAAAAATATTTCCTCCAAGAACACATTTCATTTCTGGTGATCCAAAAAGATCTCGGGAATATTATGAGTTAATATTAATCCATTCTGGTTCGATCGCATTAACAAGAAAAAAGGATCCGACCAATGAATTAGTAATAACTCATTCGCAACTACAAATCTTGAAAGTTCTCACTCCATCCCAGTGGGGACCAGAGTTAAACAAACAACGATTTTGGGATATAAATTTTGAACCCAATGGATATAGTTACTGGGATTATCAAAAGGCCTGGTATAATGTCTTTTGGGACCAAAATAAAGATTATAAACATACTTGGTTTATTTATTTCAAAAAAGACACCAAGTATACTTTTCCTCAATGGTTTTTGCTTTGGTGGGATTTCTTTGGTCCATTACTGGAGATTCTACCCCCACTAATTCAAAACGCCTTTAAGCTTTTCAAACAAAAATTCAATTTGAGTGTAGAACCTGCTGTTCCAGTAGAACTACACTACTTTTTCAAATTATCTGCTGCCTGGATCTTTTCCTGGCAATGGAGATTTTCACACAATAATCCGAACTCAGCCCTCCTTCCACAGCTTCAACGAGTTCCGTTTGTCAGATGGTGGGACAAGTTCAAAACAAATAACATTGACTCAAATGCAGTAGCCCAATGGTTTAAGAGAAACCCAGAATTCTTATGTCTCTCGAAATAATCCATTTTTCTCAATCAGAGAACAAGAATTCAATCTAAACTAGCTACTGTGGACAATAAAGCAGACTTAATCAAACAATTATCTTTCATGATTAAGCAACTTAATGATGATGAATCTTCATCCAAACAAGCCAGTCAAGCATCGGGAAAAAATTCGTCAACAAAATTAGACTCAGAAGACGGATTAGATCTCATTATAGACTTAAATGAAGATTAATCAGCATTCAGTCAGCCTGACGCCATAAGCTTACTCGGCTAAATATCAGCCTGACTCCATCAACTTTTATATTTCAAAGCACTGTTGTAATCACCTGACACTGTAACTTTCACAAAGTGTTGGCAGGTCAACAACACTGTTCTAAAGTCAAAAGTCCTGTACAAATAGTATCTTACCAGAACTGTTGTAATAGTTTAGGTTACTATTAAGTTACAGGTCATCCCAAACAGTGATTTCTGATCTATAAATCCTGGCCAGTCTGAGAGATAGGCACAGATCAGAAACCCACTCTCCAAACCTCTCTCATACCTCTCCTCTCTTCTCTCTTGAATTCTCTCCTTCTTTCCTTCTCTCCTCTTCTCTTCCCCTTGTAAGTACATGTTTTAATAAACTTTACTTTCAGTTTTAAATTTCATGTCTTGCATCTGCATACATCTGCATACTCTCTTCTCTTCTATGAGCTGAGCACAGCGCGGACTACCGCCGTTCTTAGCTTTCTGTCTTCTTTCCCTTAGCATATTTATTTCCGTTATTTATGTTCTAAGCAGTCCGTCTGCTCCTCTACTTTCCAGCTTGTAATTTCCTGTCTCACTCCACTCCCCCGGGGCCTCTCCCATCCCTTGGTATCAGATAGATTTAAATTTAAACTAATTTATTTAATCATAATCTGAATTAAATTAAATAATGAATTTAAATTAATCAAACCTATCATAGAGAGGTTAAGATTTTCTAGGTGGATGATTTTTTGAGAGAGCCACCTCCTACTAGAAAGAAAAGTGGACAGACACTTAGAGAGAGAAAGTGTATGGACACTTAGAGAGAGAAAAGAAGAACATATTCTTTTCTTAAACGTATGGATGTTCGTGTTCAGTGGCACTAGCATGCCATTGAGCTGCAGTGACTATTCACGTGGATACTAGTAGAGGGAACTGGTCTGAAGTGTCAGTTCCTAAGATCTAACGGTAGAAAGAGAACTTGAAGAATCACGTGACAAAAGGTAAAAGTCTCTAGCTTTACTCCATTTAAACAACATTAATGGATCCATGGGAGGGATTCGGGTTCAATTTTAAATTTTTGCTGTGCTTATTGTAACACCATAACTTTCTAGCCTTTCTCATGCAAATTTTATGCCTCATGTTATGCACTTCTTAAGGATCATAAGAAAATGGCATATAAAATAATGAGTTTTCTTGCGTTGCGCTATGTATAAATTTTTCTTTTAGAGTCTTGTGGGCTACATGGACTCATGTATCACATTCTCATATTTAATTACATAAATACAACTCATTTCCATCACCAAAAGTGGCTTACAACTCGTGCAAGGCAAAGGAATACATAAGATTTCATAAAATAGCCTCGGCCAAAATTTTGCCTTTTCTATCACAAATTTTGAAAAATTATAACTAATTCTAGAAACATTGAAAATAAGCATTCTTTACTATTCTGGAAAGCTACACATATCTAATTTATGCTAAAAATATAATCAGGCTATGAAAAATCACATAGAAGATGTTTGACATTAGAAAAGATGTAGAGGTCCAAATGGTCACTAGCACTGATACAACTTTCTACTGTAAACTTCAAAAATATCTAATTAATTCCACAAAACTCCAATCCATGCAAATGATATCAATCTAGAAAGTTACGGATGTTAGTTAGAGGAAAAAAAATAACTTTTGACCTATCTAGGAACATCCATGCCTCAAAAACTAATCAAACAGTACCTAAGGTCTGTCTGAATGCCTGATACTGGGTAGAAACTTCAAAAATTCATATCTCCCTCTCTAGGCATCCAAATGAGGTGCTTCTAGTTGGTACGAGTCATTGGGAATGTCTAGTTTCTCTCTTTAAAATTTTGTGGCAATTGGACATCATTTGCCTCCTTGAGTGATAGAATTCATTTTCAGATCAGTATGAATAGTACCTTGATTAATTTTTAGAAAATTTTTCAACTTTGAAAATTCATCAAATATTCCATGGACCTCTAAAAATTTTGTACTTTATCTTGCCAAAAATCTCTCAATAATTTCTAATTGCATGCTCGATCTCATTTCAAGAAGAGGTCATTTGGACAAAAAATGTTATAAGTTTCCAATATGGTCAATTTTGCTTTATATTAGATACCAAGTGTGCCCAAATGGTCTTTCTTGGTGTTCGGTACCTCTTGGGTAAGTTTAAAAGTATGAATATGACTTGTATGAACTGCCCAAGTGGTCCTAAACCTTATGCATCTCAATTTGGCCATTCCACTTCCATTTATACATATATTTCCATTATACTAGTTTGCCATTACATGTATGAATTGCACATTTCTATACATATAACCTTAGCTTTCATCCATACATAACCTATTAACATAATTACATATGCTCAAGAGTTTATAAGTCATATACAATATTTGCCATTTATATGGCCTTAAAGAAGTAATTTTCATATACTTCAATGTCATACTTTCATCTCTTAAGTGGTTGACTCCTATTTCCTTATTCTCTTGGTCCACCTAACATGTTAGAATATTGGAGATGAGGGAATGAGATTCAAAGAATCCCAATAGCTCATCTTCTTTTCAATCACACATAAAGTATGCAAACAAGCCTTAAAAATGTATGCATGGACATGTTGTAACATCTGGTCCCTTCGTAAACATGAGAAACGCGAAACGTGAGAAACACGATGTTCGGTTTCTCCGTAAACGTAAAAAATGAGCCAAATATAAAAGGAAATCCTCGAAATAGAAGGAATTAGGGCCAAATAAAATTATGATAAAATTATAAATAATGGAAAATGAGGATTTGATCCTTGAGTTGCCCAGAAATCAGGGCCAGAGTGATTCGAAAAAATTGCCGAAAGGCCAGTGGTATTTTCGTAAATATAAGAACTTTTTGAAAAACTCATAGGAGGGCTTTTTAAGTGAAAGTTTTGAGTTTTCCAGGGTTCTTAGAGGCCCTGAAAACCATGGGAAGCCCCGAGACAATTAAAGCCCCTCTGGTATATGTTTTTCAACAACAATGAGCCCGAACTTTGACCGAATCGTTCGAGAAGGTTTTAGCTCCAAATTGAGTGATTCCAAAGGCATTTTATAAGATTGAGGACCTAAATTTTATGATAGGAAAGATGATTCTCAAAAAGGAGCTAAAATGGATTAGAAACGAAAATGCCAAAAACAAGGGACAAAATGGGAATTTTTGGAATTCTTTTGCTTTTAATACTCTCTCTTTCTCACGCCCTCCCTTGCCCTCATTTTTCACCATCTTTCTTCTACCCAAAACAAAGAGGAGAATTAGTTCTCTTAGGCGCACAAGAAGGAGCACTCTTGGAGGGAGAAAAAGCCAAGAAAAGGTAGGAAATTCCATGGAAAATCTAGCTTTCTCCTTAGCAAGTCACTTCTCCTCCTTCTCTTCCTTATTTCTATGGGTATGATGGTGCTTTTAAATCTGTTTTGAAGGCAGAACAGAGGTGGAATTTTTGGATTTGATGAGGGGAGGCTAGCCAAGTGAAAAGCGACCAAGAGAAAGCAAGAAAACAAGGTAAAACTTCCATTCTTTGGTAGTTTCTTCCTCCCCCTTCCTCTTGCACGAATTTAGACACCATGAGCCCAATTCTTAAGGGCTATTTTCTGTCCAATTTATCAAGGGATTAGAGGTTTTGGAGTGCAAGGATTAAGAATGAACCAATAGAATCAAGAAAGGGGCATTAGGAAACAAGATAGAACCATTAGGGATCTAAATGCTCCCTTGCAAATCTGATTTAACATAAATGTTCTTAGATTTAATTGAATATTTAAAAATGCTCCTAAGACCCCTAGAGAGCTTCCCACATGCACCTCCCATCCAAGAAAGCAAAGAAATTGCAAGAAAAACTAATGAACTCTAAGCTAGAAAAGTGTAGAGCTCTTGAACACTTTGCAAAAAATGATTTGATATATGAGTTTCCTTGCATGTGTGAATATTTGATTGAGCTCCTAAGACCTTTAGGAAGCCTCCCAAGTGTGTCTCCCATCAAGGAAAAATCAAGAAGGCCATGAACTCTTCTTCCCCCCATAGTCTCCGCCTAGGCAAGTTCCTATAGCTAGGGAGAGTTTTAAATTTTTCTAAGGCTATTCTTGAGTCATATGTGATGAGTGAAGATGAGTAGAGGCCTTGGAAAAAATTTAGAACCCAAAGAAAGTGAATTGGTGCCATAGGTTCTATATTAGGACCTAAAGAAGCAACATGATGCTAGGCCCTTTGTTTTAATAATGTGATGACTCCAAGAGGTTTAAAACGAGTTAAGAATCATAATTGAAAAGAAAGAATGAGGCTTAGAAGTCATTTGATGGGTGTTACTTCGTTAGGTGTGATTATGGACCATAATAGAGCCTATAGAGCAATCTAGTGTTTTATCAAGTGATGTAGCCTTAGAATATGTTTCATAGACCTAATTGGCTCCCATAAATTGTATCTAGGCCAAGAGAAACTATCTCCACCAAATTGTGGATGTATAGCCAAGGCAAAGGAGGGAAATCCAAGGAGAAAAGTGTGTGAAATTGTGCAAGGTAGCTCTCTCCACCTTCTCTCATGCATGGATGTGTGTTTAGCTTATTTTAGAATGTGTGTATGTGTATTTTCAAGCTAAGAAAAGTATGCTAGCATGCCTTTATATTCCATGATCCTTGATGCCGTGTTATATTTTAAATGAATCTATGATGTTTGTATGAGTTTGCTTGAGTGAGGAGAGGCCAAGAACTCTTCCCTTTGGTGAGGATGAGCCAAGAACCCTTGGGCTAGGTTGACACATAACAAAGAGTCTCCCAAAAGCAAAGTGGGCTCCCAAGAGTATAGTTGAGTCCAAAGATCTTAAAGAATGGGTGAGGTAAGTCCAAAATCCATGAGGAGAAGTGCGAGGCTAATCCAAACACTTGGGGAACTCTTGAATGTCTTGTATGATTGATTCACATGCCAAGGTTGCTTTGAAAATATCCATGACTTCCATTTTTCCATACATGCATTTGAAAAGCTTGCTTGCACATATTATGTATGATTGAATGGGAGATGAGCTATTGGTATTCTTTGAATCTTATCCCCTCCTCTCCAATGACCTAACATGATAGGTGGACCAAGCAATTACGGTGAAGGGAGCCAACAACGATGAGGAAGAGAGATTTACAACCTTATGCCTTGTTTGATTGAGTTTGGAACCATAATGGTGGTTCATCATGTATATGAGGTTGTAAATGTGTTATGAACCTTGAGACATGTATAAATATGCAATTATGTGATGCTTATAACCATGAATATGATGTATGAGCTCTAGAATACAATTTGAGTATGTAATGCCAAATTATGCAATTTGGAAGTTTGATGTAAATGTGCATAAGTGTGGGTGAGAAGGCCAAAATGAGATGTATGAGGTTTAGGACCATTTGGGCAGCTCACACAAGTCTTAAATGTACTTTTAGACTTGCCCAAAAGGTGCCAAGACCAAGGGAAATCCATTTGGCAACTTTGGTACCCTATATGGAGCCAAAATTGACCATTATGGAACCCTAAGTCACTTTTTAGCCAAATGAGTTAGTCTTAATCTGAGATTGGGCACACAATTAGGTCTCATTGAGAGTTTTCTGGGAAGTTAAAGATCATAATTTTCAGAGGTCTATAGAATATTTGATAATTTTTTGAGATTGGAAAATTTTATGGATTTGGTCTGCTGTACTATTCAATTAGTCTGAAATTGTTTTCTATCATTTGAGATCCAAATGATGTCCAATTGTCATGAAATTTTATATAGAGAAACTAGGCAATTACAGTGACTTGAAGTTCATATCAGTAAATTGTGACAGCATCAAGACCTAGTTCGACCTCTGGACTATTTCGCATGTTAAACGCTCTGTGTGTGGGATGTTATGACTTTTACATATTTTTAACATAAATTAGACATCCCAAGATTTCTAGGATGACCAAGATTTTATGATTTAGAGTTTTCTAGATTTAGTTATGATTTTTCAAAATTTGCCCAGAAATAAGGCCAAACCTGGCCGAGAATGAAGACCCATTTCCAATACCTCTTTTCGGTTTCCATGGGTTGTAGGCATGTTTCTGTGATGAAAATGAGTTGTAATGATGTAATTAAATATGAGGATGCATAGCATGAGCTCACACGGTCCACGTGACACCGATTGCAAAATTTTAAAGCATGATGTAATGCAAATAAGCCTATTCTTTTCACTTCCTCTTTCATATACTCTCATATGAATGATGATGTAAAGCCTATGAATGACATAAAATAAGTTAGAATTTATGGTGTTACACATGTTGACATATGTGAGCATTCATAAAACATTCTTGACATTTGATCACATCATATATAGCATACATAGGCTTGTCAAGTGAGTGGATTAACCTCACCCATTTACTTATGGATTTTGGACTTTCCTCACCCATTTCTTTAAGAGGTTTTTGACTCAACCTTACTCTTGGGAGTTAACCTCGCTCTTAGGAGACTTTTTACTTTGTCTCAACCAAATTCTAGGGTTCTTGGCTCATCTTCACCATGGCTAGAGGGTTCTTGGCTTCTCCACACTTAAACAAACCAAGGCAAGCATATAAAATATCATTTGCGTACATAAACCATTATCATGGTACCATGGAATGAAAGCTCAAGCTAAAATACTTTTCATAGCTCAAAACATATATACACACATTCAAAGACAATGTAAGCACACATCCATGCATGAGAGAAGGTGGAGAGAGCTACCTTGCTTGCATTTATACACTTTTTCCTTGAGTCTTGAATCCTCTCCCTTGACCTCACACACCCAAGAAGGTGAAGATCACTTCTCTTAGCCTAGAAACATTATATGAAAGCTAATTATACTCTTGAATTACATTCTAAGGCCACACATTCACTAGAAATGCTAGGTGACTCAAGGATTTTTTTTTTTTTATGGTTCCATAATGCACTTAATGAAGTAACCTTAAGAAAACATCATCTTGGTTCCATTCTATCTATTCATTTATGATTCTTGACTCCATTTAAACCTTTTGGAGTCATTACACAATCAATTCTAGAAGCCTAGCTAGGTGTTGCTTCTTTAAGCCATATTATGGAACATATAAGGCCATCTCACTATCTATGGGTTCTAAAATTTTTCCAAGGCTCCCTCTCATATTCTCCCATCACACATGATGAAAACTAAGCTTAAAAGGAAATAAAACACCCCCTAGGTGCATGAACTCTTCTTGGCCGAAACATGTACTCTTCTTGGCACCCTTAAAGTTTCTTTGCTTCCTTTAATGTAAGAAACATGTAAGAAGCTCTCTTGGGGTCTTAGGAACTCATATGAACACTTAAACATCACAAAATATGGCTAAGGTTCATGATAGAGTTCAAGATGCAATCAAAACCTTAACTTTTCTATCTTGCAAATTCATTATTTTTACTTGGATTTCTTTGCATATCCTTACTCTCCTCCCTTAAATTTATAGAATTCACCCTTGATTCTTCTCAAAATTCTAGCCCTCCTATGGCTTCTTGAGTGGGGTGAAATATGGAGAGAAGAGGAGCAAGGGGTAGCAACCATAGAAGAAGAAATTACCTTATTTTTCCTTGTTTTCTCACTTGAATCTTGTCTTCTTTGGCTTCCTCTCTTCAAATCCGAATTTTCTCCTTAATTTCTCCCTTAAAACAGATTCATATACTTCAATATAATCACAAGAAAGCAAAGGATTGGAGAAGAAGAGATTTGCAAGGGAAAGAGCATGAAAAACTACCAAAATTCCATACCTTAAACCTTTAATTTCTCTTCCTCTTCCTCTTCCTCTTATGCACCATCCTCCTAGGGTTTTCTCTCTGGTTTAGGGCAGAAACATATGAAGCTAAATGAGTGGGAGAGTGGGGCGCCTCATATATATAGGTAGGAGGAAAAAAGACTTTTTAAAAATTTTCATTTTGCCTTTTGTTCTTGGCATTTTCATTTCTGGTTCCTTTTAGCTCCTTTTTGAGGACCATCTTTTCCATTATGAAATATAGGTTCCCAATTTATTAAAATGCTTTTGTAATCACTCAAATTTGAGCTAAAACCTTTCCGAACGAATCCGTCAAAGTTTGGGTACACCGACGTTGGAAAACGTCCACTGGAGGGGCTTTAGCTATCCCGGGGCTTCCCATGGTCTTCAGTACCCCTGAGAACCTTAGAGAACTCAAAACTTTCATTTAAAAAGTCTTTCTATGTGAATTCCAAAATTTGCTCAAAATGACGAAAATGTCCTTACGTTTCATCAATCTTTCTTCACAATTTGTTTCTTCATTCTAGCTCTATTTTTCTTTTCGTCTGAGTCTGGGATTCTCATTTTTAGGAGTTTAGAATACTTCTCAAATTTTTTGGGACCTTAACTAAGTCATTTTGGGGGACTTCCTTTTGTATTCGGTGAATTTCGTTTGTTTATGGAGAAACATACATTACATTTCTCATGTTTTCTCTCATTTTCGGAGAACCGGATATTACACTTGTCCCATGAATCCCAACATTTAGGAACCCTATTTTGAAAGGTGAAAAATTAGGGTTCAAAAGGAGCCCAAAGGGGTAACTTGAACAAGACATGTTTGAACTTGTGTATGATGCCCTAATAAGTTCCATTAGAGTTATATCACTCATACCAAGAGAGATCTTAAAGCTTGCAAAGTGAATTATGAGAGTTGCCACCTAAACGACCTAACATGTTGATAAACACATATTTTTATCTATTTTATTCTCCTAAATTTAGACATTTTTGTTCTAAATATGGCTTTAGGGGTTTAATTAGATGAGATTTTATTTTAATAGCCATTTCTGTACTCAAGGAATTTTATTTGCAAAATTTTGAATTTTAATGCATAAATTTCATTGAAATATTTCCTTTGTGAATTCTTCATTCTTAATATTTTGTTTTTTTATTTTGCTTCATTTTATTTTATTTTCTTTTGGTTGTGCAGATTTTAATGGAAAAAAAGATTTAAAATGGAGCTTGGAAGCCACGAGGAAGTTGCTCGGATTTGGAAGCTCGAGTTCTACTTGCATGTGAGTAAAATAGAGGAGGAAGCAAAGTTAAATGTTGAACAGAACCATGCATGAAGCTAGGAAAGTGTAAGCCATGTTCTCCTTTAGCAACACAAAGCTACTAGTTCACAAAAGAGGAGAAAGAAATGCTACGGGCTAGACGAAGAAGCATGCACACAATAGCTCGTGTGAATAGTAGCTGAAGATGAGAAAGGAAGAGCACGACAACGCTGAAGCAGAGTAGAAACAACTCCAAGGCGAGCAGTAGCCAACGTCAAAGGCGAGTTGTGTGGAGGAGAAGAAAGATGAACAAGCCACAGGTTTTACATGGAAGTTCCACAATAAGCTGAGTAATGGGCTGAAGCTAGGAAAGCTGGATAGAATGTGGAATGAGATGCAGAATCATTTACTCGTTCAGCAGCTAAAGAAGGAGCTTGGGTTAACGTAGAAGAATGTGGAGCTGACGTGTTTGCTACAGTTTTTACGTGGAAATGAAGCACAAAGAAGAAGCCATGTTCTGGTGCGTTAAGTGGCTGAGGAAGATGGGAAAAACATAGCTCACATGGATTAATGAAGATGAGCTGAAAATAGAGCATGGAAGAAGCAGCGCATCATAGCAACAAAACAAGGCTCACAGCTCCATATTACACATGGCTTACACGTTCATACGTGAGAAGAAGGATTGGTTTTGATGTGAAGAAACTTACGTGGAGAAAAAGCATGTGGGCAGCTTGAGTTTATGTGCATGCAAGAGAAGGATAGTTACGGGTTGTTGGAACAGAGGTTCAAAAGCAAGGTTTTGATGTGGAATGGGAAGGAGAAGCATGTGCAGATTTTAAAGGAGACACGTGATTAAGAAGAGAAAAAGCATGCAAGCTACGAGCTGAATGATGGAGAAGAACAGAAGCGATGAATCAAAGAGAAGAAGTGACCACGAGCTGCAGTAGTAACCTGAATAAGGCGGGCTGAACGTGCTGATTATGGATGCAGAAGCCACGTAGAGCTGGCGTTTAGAGTGGGCTAAGCGTGACACACCCCAGCTGAGCACGTGAGAATTTAATGAATCATAAGATGGAACTTAGCTACGGCATGACGTGGATTAATGAAGTGAGCTAAGGGGCACATGATTAAGGAATGAAAAAGAAGGCATTGAAGCATGAAAAAGAGAAGGCACGAGCTGTGAGTTCGCAACAGAAGGAGAGAAAAACATAAAAAAAAAGAAATAGGTTTCAAAGAGGAGGCGGACTGGAGGCGAAGAAACACGAGAATTCCAGAAAGCATTCTCTCGTTGAATCATCCATGACTGCAGCTCAATTCATTAATTTTCCTCCGATTAAAATCTCCTGGCAGCTTGAATCATCCATGGTGGTTAGCTGAAGTTTGGAAACTCCCAGATGCAGATTTGAGCTCCATATTTTCTCACCAAATTGGATAAACATTCTTTTCTTTATCTTTTAATTCTAGCATTAAATCTTTTATTAATTTGACTAGGTCTAGTTGATTGATTTGGGAACTTAATTGCTGGAAACTATTGGATTGGTCTATTTTATGAATTGAATATAATTTGATTTTGGAATTTTAATTGTGATCATCTCATATTTGTAAAAATTCCAGAATTAGTGCTGTGTAAATCACTTTTAAATTCCTCTTGATCTTTGGTTAATTGATGCAATGGTTGTTGGATTAATTGGCTGGAATTTTTGTGTAATTAATTGTTTGAGGAATTAATTAATCTAATTGGTTAATTAGCATCTTAAGTGGATTATGTAGTAGATTTTATTGATCATTTAGAATTGATTTTAGTGTGTTCTTGTTCTTAATTCAATTAATTAATTTTTCAAGGTGTCTTGTGGTTGCAAATTCCTTGAATAATTAATGAATTGAATCTTGGATGGTTATTCAAGAATCTTTATAGGGAATACACTAAATAGCAAGAAATTAAATTCAAATTTGGTAAACTAAAAAGGGCAAGGATAATTGAATTCTAGGGAGTCCAATGCAAGGCTAGCTACCACATTTTCTCAACTGCTCACTTCATTTAGTTTTAAGTTTTTGATTCTTGTCAATTAAATCTAGTTCAATTAAATTCTAGCATTTCAAACCCCCAAAACAAGTTCCAATTAGCAATATTTAGAATACCATTTCATAAATAAATTGAGGCACAAACTCCTTGGGAAATGACCTAGGTTGCACCATTAACTACAAAATTTATTTTACTTCCTAGTTTTATTTGAGATTGCGTGACACAATCATCAAATTTGGTGCCATTGTTGGGGAGTTTAGTTTCTTATTTGTTTGGAAGGCTTTCTTAGTATTTTTTTGCCCTGTTTTTGCTTTGTTTTTGTTCTATTTTTCCCCTATTTTGAAGTTGGATTTGGATCATTTCGGTTGCTTAATCTGATTTTACTGCTTGCTGGAATTTTTGTTTGAAGTGTCTAGAAAATTCTCAAACTTTGTTTTCCAAGATTTTTGGGTGTTTTAAGCAAAAATAATAGCATAGCTATTTGGTACACCATTTTTTGGCCAAATTCCAATGTTTTAAGCACTTTTTCTAATTTTTTAGTATTTTCTCAAATTTTCTAAGATTTTTCTAATTTTTCTAGATTTATTGTTTTAATTTTTCTTTGTTGATTTCTTGTGTTCCTTCTTAGTTTTTGCTTGTCTAATTGGTTTATGACAAGGAGCTCTGGTGAAAAATTAATTGATTTGGATCCAAAAATCGAAAAGACCTTTAGAAGACAAGTAAGGATTAAGAAAAACAAAGAAAGTGTAGGAGTCAGTAGTTCTGTTTCTTCTGCTTTTGATTGTGTACTTTAATTTGCTGGTGATAATATGGCTGAACAAGATCATATGAATGCTAACATGAATATGCATGTTCAGGCTAACTTGAATGCAAATGCCAATTTAAATGATAACATGCATGCCAGAACCATTAGAGAATTGACAGCTTCTAATGTGCATTATCAAAATCTCTTTATATAATATCCAGAATTAGATGCAAATTTTAAGCTTAAATTTGGTTTGATTCACTTACTTCCTAAATTTCATGGACTTGCAGGAGACGACCCTCATAAACATCTAAAGGAATTTCACGTTGTTTGCTCTACAATGAAGCCACAGGGAGTCTTAGAGGAACAAATTAAGCTCAGAGCATTTCCTTTTTCCTTGGATGGTTTAGCTAAAGACTGGTTGTACTATCTACCTCCTGGTGCCATTACTTCTTGGGACCAACTGAAAAGGCTATTTTTGGAGAAATTCTTTCCTGCGTCTCGCACTGCATCAATAAGGAAGGAAATATGTGGGATTAGACAGAATAGTAGAGAAACTTTATATGAGTATTGGGAAAGATTTAAGAGGTTGCTGGCTAGTTGTCCTTACCATCAAATTTCTGATCAATTACTTATTCAGTACTTCTATGAGGGGCTGTTGAACATGGACAGAAATATGATTGATGCTGCCTCTGGCGGAGCCTTAGGTGATTTGACACCTACAAGGGCCTGGCAGTTGATTGATAAGATGGCTCAGAATGCTCAGCAGTTTGGGTCCAGATCAATGCAAATAGTAAGAGGAGTCAGTGAATTGAATGCTCCAGACTATGGTCAAAGACTTGAGAGCAAGATTGATGTAATGTCTTCTGTGCTCCAATGGCTTGCTTTAGATTGGCAATAGCCACAGTCATCCTCTACACCCTCTCAAACTTGTGCACCACAGTCCTGCCCTACTCAGACATATTCTTATCCACAGTGCTATGTACCTGGGCAGACATCTACCTCTTGTAACACCCCATAATTAATTAAGGTGTTAATCATAGATTAGATTAATTAGGAATAATTAATATGGGTTGAGATTTAATTGAGATAGAAATCCTATCTAAGCTTAAATTAATAGATCATGATAAGAGGCTAATGGGGGCCCAATGGGTTAGGTGCAGACCCAACCTAATTTAGTGTGATGGAGGCCCAAAATCCACTTTGTATAGACTCTTCTAAGTGGCCCAATAACCCTTGTGCAGACCCACATTCTTGAGCTCTTCAAACTTGGCCCAAACTTAATTAAACTTCAGCAACCCAATGTATAAGAGCTGGCCCAACAAAATTCTGTAGCCCAACACTCTAAAAACTGGCTCAACAAGTAAAAATCTGAAGCCCAAGTGAAGATGGACCTTGGAGCAACCCATGACCCATATTTGACCTAACTAAAACTCTAATACTCCAGTCACTCCCTCACACTTGCTGAAACACAAAACACAAAGAGAAAATTCGGAGCTTGGAGAGGAGGCTAGGGTTAGGGGCACCAATTTTGCATTTTCTCACATTTAGAGCAAGATTCAGCCAAAGTAATACTTATACAACTTAATCCCCTCATCTCTCTCTTTAATTTGGTCCGATTAGTTTTTCATAGCATTTTCACTCTACCCAAAATCTGAAATGTGGGAATTTGGGAATTTTCTTGGTAAAATTCGTAGGTTGAGGTTATGGCTGACCTTGGGTGAGTTTAAACCCTCCATTATGATGCTTCAATTGTTAATTTGAGACCCCCATAGCTGATTTATAAATGGGTATTAATTATGTACGAATTTGCTTAGGATTTTGGGTGGAATATTGAGTTTTCTGGTGGAGGACAATTTAATCCGAATTTGGGACTTATAGTGGCTGAGTAAGTGATTCTTAGGTAGTCATTAGCATCTTAAATTCTTTGGGTATTGATTGTAATTGTTAATGATGAATTAGAGTAGTAATTCTATGATGCTATGGTTATAGGAGGATTTCTGCACCATTGGTGACTATTGCAAGTGTCTACAAGTGAGGTAATCGGGTTATATCAATTCCATGTATATATTTGATTTAATTTCATATGTTGCTATATATGAATGATTTAAAATGTTGAATGAATTGGTTGGCTATCTGTTGAATTGTGATTGGACCTTGTAGTCCATGGTGGAGTTGTAGTGCGGCTGCCACCCTTGTATGTGCTTCGATCGAGCACCGAGTTATGATCAAACCTAGATGCACTGAGTCCCGGTTGTGCTTAATAGGGAGTGGGTGCCGTGGATGGACCTCTCCCGGTGTTAATGGCCTTTAACATGTGATAATATGATTGCTAGTATGGGATAGTAATCATGATAGCCCAATTGTTTCATTTGCTGATATGATGGATATAATTCTGATGTTGATTTTGATTTATGCATATATGCTAATTAAACTAGATATATGATGGAATTACCTTAGTTACTGAGATTTATATCTCACCCCGTTTATGGTATTAATATTTCAGGTGAAAGTTCCTCGAGTAAGGATAAGGGTAAGCAAGTGGATGAACATCCATGAGCTGAGGCCATGTGTGGGGAGCTACACTTAGTCTGAGTAGATTAGGGTAGATGCAAATTTTGTTATTAGTTTACATAGCATCATTATGTAATCATGTTGTCAAGTGTAGACGTATATATTTTGTTTGATTGAAATGTAACCGTTAAGGATTCAAGTCTCATTATAGTTGAGTATTAATGTATGAACTTATAGCATTATATATATGTAGTTTTGCTGAAATTGTGATATGGATTACCATATGGGAATCGTAGTCATATGATGCCTTGGATGTAAGCTATTGTTGAATGGAATCTCTATGGAATTTGCATGGGATGTAAATTGCTGCTAATGCATGTGATCTTGCTGTCATCTTGAATTTGCTGATATGAGCTAGTGGAACAAGTAGGAAGCAGTGTTTAAGTTTCACAATGATAATGGACGGATTGATGGGTAAATGGGGTAGATAAACACCATTAGGACCACATAAAGTAAGGATAGGTGGACCTAGAGTGTTTTTAAGATGAGATTTGGAGTGTAGAGGGCGAAATTTGGGTAATATGGTCATAGGAGGGAGTTCCGCCGTAGCTAAGAAGGCTTCACCGCGGCTCAAGGAAAGACAGAGCCGAAAGGCACCGTGGCATAACCAATCTCGCCGCGGCGCAAGGAAAAAAAAATTAGCCCAAGGAGCGACAGTGGCGAGGAGCGCCGTGGCCTGATAAATCTCGCTGCGGCGTGAAGTGAAAAAAAATCGCCCAAGAGGGTAACAGAACCAAAACTCGCTGCGGCGCATTATGTCCTGCCGCGGCGCGAGTCAAGGAAATAAAATAAGGGTTGGACAGAAGCAAAACTCGCCGTGGCGCAAACATATTGCGCCGAGGCGCGAATTGTGGAGTTGAGAACAGTAGTTCCAGGAAGCATTTCCGCCACGGCGCCACATAGGTTGGCTGCGGTGAAGGTCCAACTCGCCGCGGCGAGATTTGTGAAACTTGTCCATGGTAAGAGATGATATAAGAGTATTTGCGAGAGGTTATTGAGTATTGAAATTGATGGATGGTTGAATCATAAGCCTCTTATGGTAGTAGGATTTCTTTTATGCACATTTTATTTTGTAGAGGTGGTATGGTGATGACCCTAACATCAAGGTTCAAATTTTCCCCATATTTTCATAATATGATAAATTGTAACCACCCAAACCTTGATGATTAATCATTAATCGTATACTTAACCATAATTACAATGATTAGAAGGTAGGGTTGTCACACCTCTACTACCTTGGTGGGATCCCTATGTGATATATGCTGTTTGGCCACATATGCCACTGATCAGTGCCCTATGTTAGAGGACAGAGTAGAGGCTTGTGTTGGGATGTTTCCAGTTAGGCCAATGCAGCAAGGGCAGCAAAAATATGATCCCTATTCTAATACGTACAATCCAGGATGGAAGGATCACCCTAACCTGAGATATGGGGGAGGGCAACAGCAAAATAGATATAATATTGCAAGATCTAGTGCACAGTCTTCCTAACCTATTAGGCAATCAGTTCCTATACAGGAGGAACCAAAGAAAGGGGATAATATGGGAGACTTGATGAAGCATCTTATGGAGAGTAATGCAAAACTCACACAAGTGGTGCAAAATTTAGAAAGGACGGTTGATACTTAGTTAGGCCAATTCGCCACTTCTCTCAATGAGATAAAAAGCCAAGGGTCAGGCCAGTTACCTTCTCAGACAATTGTCAATCTAAGGAATAGTAGCAATGTTAGTGCTATCACTCTTAGGAGTGGGAGAGAGGTTCAGGGATCCTCAGATATCATTACCATGGATAAGCCGGCGTCATAAAAAACACACGTCACACTAAATGAGCCTAACAAAGAAGAGGAGCCAAAGAAGATCTTACCTTTCCCACATAGACCTACTGTGGGAAAGAGGCAAACTAAAACAGATATGGAAAAATGTACCAACAAGAGGCGTCTAAGAGGGAATGAAAAAGGTTGAGATTAACATACCATTGTTGGAGGCAATCAAGACTTCCTAAATACACTAAGTTTCTCAAGGAAATATGTTCCAACAAGAGGCGTCTAAGAGGGAATGAAAAAGTAAATTTTGGCAAGAATGTTTCAGTACTCATACAGTCAACAATGCCTACTAAGTGTCAAGATCTGGGCACTTTTACAATCCTATGCACTATTAGGAATTTTGAGTTTTCTGATGCTTTGATTGATCTTGGTGCTGCTATAAATGTTATGCCTAAATCTGTTTATTCATCTTTGCAGATGGGAGAGTTGAAACCTACCGGAGTGGTTATGCAGCTGGCAAATAGGAGCATTGCCTATCCTTCAGGAGTGTTGGAGGATGTTCTGGTTAAGGTAAAGGACTTGATTTTTCCAGCTGATTTTTATGTCCTTAATATGGAGGATGATAGATATAGACCTAGTGGACATGCCCCATTCATCTTAGGTAGACCTTTCCTAAAAACTGCAAAGACAATTATAAATGTTCATGAGGGTACTCTTCAAATGGAGTTTGCTGGCAATGTGATACAATTTAATATATTTGATGCCATGAAACATCCCTGTGATGATAACTCTATTTTTAGTGTCAGCCTGATTGATATGGTAGTTGATAATGCTAGTACTGATTTTAGGGATAGTTTGTTGACTGACTCCTGTGATATTGCTGATCTTGATGATTCTCTGAGACATAATTGTGATGACTCTCATTCTTGTACTATATGTAGAGAAATCGATGAATTTTTGAGCTTATATGATGATATTAACTCTAAGGAATCTATTGCTTATCAGATTGATTCTATTTCATCTAGAATCTCTATTGATTTCACTGGTCTTGTTGATCTTTCTGGTACTGATGATTCTTTGCATGTTGATATGGATAGTTTAGGGAATCATGATACTAATATTCACTTGACTACTGATTCTTTTGATTCTTCCCATACTACTGATATTCCTAAAGTTGGGAAAGTTGTTTCTTCTATCTGTGAGTTGTCTGAACATGTATTTGGCATGGAAGAGATTGAAATCAAACAACTCATACCTTCAGTTGAGCAAGCTCCCACCTTAGAGCTTAAACCGCTACCAGACAATCTCAAGTATACCTATTTGGAGAAAGATGAGAAGCTTCCGATGATTGTAGCTAGTGACATTACTCCAGAGGAGGAAGAGAATCTTCTAGCGATCTTAAAGAGGAGAAGACAAGCAATAGGGTGGACCTTGGCTGACATACCTGCCATTAGCCCTGATACATGCATGCACAGAATTCTATTGGAAGATAGGGCAAAGCCAGTACGGCAACCTCAAAGGCGACTAAACCCACTTATTTTGGATGTGGTTAAAAAGGAAGTTTCTAAACTTTTATCTGCTGGTATTATATATCCTATTTCTGACAGTTAGTGGGTTAGTCCTGTGTAGGTGGTTCCAAAGAAATCAGGGATCACAGTTGTCCGGAATGAGAATAATGAATTGGTGCCCACCCGTGTACAAAACAATTGGAGGGTTTGCATTGACTATAGAAGGCTTAATTTAGTCACTAGAAAAGATCATTACCCCCTCCCTTTTATTGATAAGATGCTTGAGCGTTTAGCTGGAAAATCTCACTACTATTTTCTGGATGGATTTTCAGGGTATTTCTAGATATGCATAGCCCCGGAGGATCAAGAGAAGACGACATTCACATGTCCATTTGGAACATATGCCTACAGACGCATGCCTTTTGGTCTTTACAATGCCCCTGGAACTTTCCAGCAGAGCATGGTTTCTATTTTTAGTGATTTTCTGGAACACTGTATAAAAATTTTTATGGATGACTTCACTGTATATGGGAACTCCTTTGATGATTGCTTGTGTAGTCTAGATAGAGTCCTAGCTAGATGCATAGAGAAGAACCTTGTACTTAATTTTGAAAAGTGTCATTTTATGGTTTGAAAAGGCATTGTATTGCGTCATATTACATCTGAACAGGGCATAAAGGTTGATAAAGCTAAGATAGATGTTATTACTTCTCTACCATACCCGACATATGTTCGGGAGGTCTGATCTTTTCTAGGTCATGCAGGTTTCTATAGAAGATTCATTCAGAATTTTAGTAAAATTGCTTTTCCATTGTCTAAGCTATTACAAAAGGATGTTGATTTCCATTTTGATGATGCATGTAAAACAGCTTTTGATGATCTTAAGAAATGCTTAACTTCCCCACCCATTATTCAACCCCCCGATTGGAACCTTCCATTTGAACTTTTATGTGATGCATCTAATTTTGCTGTAGGTGCAGTTTTGAGCCAGAGAGTGAATAAAAGGTCCCATGTGATTGCTTATACATCCAAGACTCTGGATGGGGCCCAAGCAAATTATACAACCACAGAAAAGGAGTTTCTTGCTATTGTTTTTGCTTTGGATAAATTTAGATCTTATTTTCTTGATACTAAAGTCATTATTTTTAAGCCTGATGCAAAGCCAAGATTGATCAGATGGATGCTTCTACTTCAAGAATTTGATATTGACATCCGGGATAAAAGTGGAGCTGAAAACTTAGTGGCATATCACTTGAGCAGAATTGAGGCTCCAAAGGTAAATTCCTTACCCATTGATGATGATTTCCCTGATGAACATTTATGTGCTGTGCATAGTTCCTACCCATGGTATGCAGATTTAGTGAATTATCTAGCTGCTTTTGAACTGCTTATTGATTTGAATAAATATCAGTTGAATAAGTTTAGGAGTGAAGCTAGGTATTATATTTGGGATGATCCATATTTGTGGAGACTATGCAATGACCAAGTGATTAGACGTTGTGTGCCTGATATAGAATTTGATTCTGTTTTGAATTTTTGTCACACACTTGCATGTGGAGGTCATTTTAGTCCAAAACGCACAGCTAGGAAGGTTCTAGATAGTGGATTGTATTGGCCTACTTTGTTTCGTGATGCCTTTGCTTTTTGTAAGAGATGTGCCAGGTGTCAACAAACAGGTAGCATATCTAGGAGAAATGAAATGCCACAGCATCCCATTTTGTTTTGTGAAGTCTTTGATGTATGGGGCATTGGCTTTATGGGACCTTTTCCAACTTCTTTTGGATTTTCATACATCTTATTGCCTGTTGATTATGTTTTGAAGTGGGTGAAAGCAAAACCCACTAGGACTAATGATTCTTCTGTGGTTGTAGAGTTTGTTCGCTCTCACATTTTTTGCAGGTTTGGTATCCTCAGAGCTATAATAAATGACTAGGGCACTCATTTTTACAACCGGAGTATGCATAGCTTGCTTAGCAAGTATGGTGTTGTGCATAAAGTAGCTACTCCGTACCACCCTCAAACAAATGGCCTGGCAGAAATTTCCAACCAAGAGGTGAAGCAAATTTTGGAGAAAACAGTGCAACCAAATAGGAAAGATTGGAGCAAGAGGCTCGATGATGCCCTTTGGGCCTATAGGACTGCCTACAGGACTCTTATTGGCATGTCACCCTATCGGCTGGTATTTGGAAAAGCGTGTCACTTACCAGTAGAAGTGGAGCACAAAGCTTACTGGGCTATAAAGAAATGTAATTTGGATTTGAATGGAGCGGTATCTCATAGGAAATTTCAACTCCAAGAGCTTGAAGAAATCAGATTGGAAGCCTATGATAATGCAAGAATCTACAAGATGATTGCAAGGAAAGAGTTTGCTGTCGGCCAAAAAGTTCTACTTTATAAATCTTGCTTAAAGCTTATGCCAGGTAAACTTCGTTCTAAATGGGAAGGTCCTTATATAGTTTCTGATGTATTCCCTTTTGGTGCAGTTGAGCTTCAGGATGAGCAGACGGGAGCTAAATTTAAAGTTAATGGACATCGGCTCAAGCACTTTCATGAAGGAGTTCTAAGCGATGACATGGAGGAGCTCTAACTTCATAACCCACCCTGATCCCCAGTTGTACTCTTTCCCTTTCCCCTTTTCTATTGTGTTGTCTCTATCTGTTTACTGGATTGTGTGTTGGCATTGAGGACAATGCAATGTTTAAGTGTGGGGGGGGGATACAAATGATTTTTTTGTTTTGTTTTGTTTTGTTTTGGTTAGTTGATTTTTCTAGTTTCTAGGCTTTTAGCCTCACTTTTAGAGTGTTGAAGTTTTGTGTTATTTTTCAGTTTTGAAAAAAAAAACTATGCTTTTGTGGAAGCTGTTAGTATTAAGGGGATCATAACTTTGATATATCTTGATTTGATAGGGAATTGACATTGTGTTGAGAATGCAAGTTAAGTGGCAATTAGCTTGTTTTAATGAAATTTGATGATAGTCAATTTACCTTGTGAGATGTTTGAACCTATTGTTTATTCATTTCTAGTGTGTATTCCCTATCTTGCTTCTACTCTAGAACTTGGCTTGAATCTTATTCAAGGCCACATTTATTCATTTGCCATACATGAAAATGATTAAGGCATTCATTGTTGTTTTGTTTTAGCTAGAGATAAAAAGCTATCCTACATGTGTTCAATCCATTTGTTTTTTTTCCCTTTTGAGCCATATATATGTTTCCCTTTTACCCTTTTAGCCATAAAAACCAAACAAATGGATATTCTTCCTACCTTGATTTGGATGCTTCAATTATTAAGAGCATTATATCTTGTTAAGGTGGGTGAAGGTGCATTTTCCACATCATTTATAGGCCGGTCGTTTGTTATTTTTCGAAAATATTCCAAAAAAAAAAGAAAAAAAAAAGAAGAAAAAGGAAAGAAAAGTTCTTTTAGTGCATATCTTTTGGTTTGTCATAATTAGGGCCTTCAGATACACTTACATTCCATCCTTATTCTTATTTTAAATGCTCTTGATGATTTTTGGCATCTAAATTTGCTTCTTGAATTTCCTTCATTTTTTTGTTTTCCACTTGTTTCATACCTTAGCCCACATTACAACCATAATAAAGACCTTTTGATTCATTCATTGGCATTTGATTTTAGTGGTGGAGATGTAGATGATTGCCAAGCTTATGGTAGTAAGGTTGCGTAGGATGGAATTTGAGAGTAAGCACTTCATCCTAAACACTAAAGAGTAGAGTGATAAATACTAATCCAAGTGAGGGACTTTCATTGCATTTCATTTTTAATTAAGTGTATTGCCATGATATTTGCTACATTGATGCAAGTGATATGACTTGGAGAATTAACCTATTGATTTGCTTTGAGCTTCCTTGTGCTAAGATATTTTGCACAATACAAGTTTTCTTGATTTCCTTTCCATTATCTCTTCCTTGGAGCTTTAGTCTTCTTTTGCCCATGAGTGCAAAGGCTTAAGTGTGGGGGAGTTTGATAAACACATATTTTTATCTATTTTATTCTCCTAAATTTAAACATTTTAGTTCTAAATATGGCTTTAGGGGTTTAATTAGATGAGATTTTATTTTAATAGCCATTTCTGCACTCAAGGAATTTTATTTGCAAAATTTTGAATTTTAATGCATAAATTTCATTGAAATATTTCCTTTGTGAATTCTTCATTCTTAATATTTTATTTTGTTTTATTTTGCTTCATTTTCTTTTGGTTGTGCAGATTTTAATGGAAAAAAAAAAGATTTAAAATGGAGCTTGGAAGCCACGAGGAAGTAACTCGGATTTGGAAACTCGAGTTCTACTTGCATGTGAGTAAAATAGAGGAAGAAGCAAAGTTAAACGTTGAACAGAACCATGCATGAAGCTAGGAAAGTGTAAGCCATGTTCTCCTTCAGCAACACAAAGCTACTAGTTCACAAGAGAGGAGAAAGAAATGCTATGGGCTAGATGAAGAAGCATGCACACAACAGCTCGTGTGAACAGTAGCTGGAGATGAGAAAGGAAGAGCACGACAATGCTGAAGCAGAGTAGAAATAGCTCCAAGGCGAGCAGTAGCCAACGTCAAAGGTGAGTTGTGTGGAGGAGAAGAAAGATGAACAAGCCACGGGTTTTACATGGAAGTTCCATAATAAGCTGAGTAATGGGCTGAAGCTAGGAGAGATGGATAGAATGTGGAATGAGATGTAGAATCATTTACTCGTTCAGTAGCTAAAGAAGGAGCTTGGGTTAATGTAGAAGAATGTGGAGCTGACATGTTTGCTACAGTTTTTATGTGGAAATGAAGCACAAAGAAGAAGCCACGTTCTGGTGCGTTAAGTGGCTGAGGAAGACGGGAAAAACGTAGCTCACGTGGATTAATGAAGATGAGCTGAAAACAGAGCATGGAAGAAGCAGCTCATCATAGCAACAAAACAAGGCTCACAGCTCCATATTACACATGGCTTACACGTTCATACGTGAGAAGAAGGATTGGTTTTGATGTGAAGAAACTTACGTGGAGAAAAACCACGTGGGCAGCTTGAGTTTATGTGCATGCAAGAGAAGGATGGTTACGGGTTATTGGAATAGAGGTTCAGAAGCAAGGTTTTGATGTGGAATGGGAAGGAGAAGCATGTGCAGATTTTAAAGGAGACACGTGATTAAGAAGAGAAAAAGCATCAAGCTACGAGCTGAATGATGGAGAAGAACAGAAGCGATGAATCAAAGAGAAGAAGTGACCACGAGCTGCAGCAGTAACTTGAATAAGGCGGGCTGAACATGCTGATTATGGATGCAGAAGCCACGTAGAGCTAGCGTTTAGAGTGGGCTAAGCGTGACACACCAGCTGAGCACGTGAGAATTTAATGAATCATAAGATGGAACTTAGCTACAGAATGACGTGGATTAATGAAGTGAGCTAAGGGGCACGTGATTAAGGAATGAAAAAGAAGGCACTGAAGCATGAAAAAGAGAAGGCATGAGCTGTGAGTTCGCAACGGAAGGAGAGAAAAACGTAAAAAAAAGAAATAGGTTTCGAAGAGGAGGCGGACTGGAGGCTAAGAAACGCAAGAATTCCAGGAAGCATTCTCTCGTTGAATCATCCATGACTGCAGCTTAATTCATCAATTTTCCTCCGATTAAAATCTCCATGGCAGCTTGAATCATCCATGGTGGTTAGCTGAAGTTTGGAAACTCCCAGATGCAGATTTGAGCTCCATATTTTCTCACCAAATTGGATAAACATTCTTTGCTCTATCTTTTAATTCCAGCATTAAATCTTTTATTAATTTGACTAGGTCTAGTTGATTGATTTGGGAACTTAATTGCTGGAAATTATTGGATTGGTCTGTTTTATGAATTGAATATAATTTGATTTTGGAATTTTAATTGTGATCATCACATATTTGTAAAAATTCCAGAATTAGTGCTGTGCAAATCACTTTTAAATTCCTCTTGATCTTTGGTTAATTGATGCAATGGTTGTTGGATTAATTGGCTAGAATTTTTGTGCAATTAATTGTTTGAGGAATTAATTAATCTAATTGGTTAATTAGCATCTTAAGTGGATTGTGTAGTAGATTTTATTGATCATTTAGAATTGATTTTAGTGTGTTCTTGTTCTTAATTCAATTAATTAATTTTTCAAGGTGTCTTGTGGTTGCAAATTCCTTGAATAATTAATGAATTGAATCTTAGATAGTTATTCAAGAATCTTTATAGGGAATACACTAAATAGCAAGAAATTAAATTCAAATTTGGTAAACTAAAAAGGGCAAGGATAATTGAATTCTAGGGAGTCCAATGCAAGGCTAGCTACCACATTTTCTCAACTGCTCACTTCATTTAGTTTTAAGTTTTTGATTCTTGTCAATTAAATCTAGTTCAATTAAATTCTAGTATTTCAAACCCCCAAAACAAGTTCCAATTAGCAATACTTAGAATACCCTTTAGTAAATAAATTGAGGCACAAACTCCTTAGGAAATGACCTAGGTTGCACTATTAACTACAAAATTTATTTTGCTTTCTAGTTTTATTTGAGATTGTGCGACATAATCGTCACATGTTAAGTTCCAGTAAAATTATGTAGCAATGAAATGGGTTTAAGTGAATCTTAATGGGTTGCCTTGTATTTAAATGGATGTAGTTAGCCAAGGTAATGCCATCCCACAATGGTATAGATACCAACTCAAGAAGAGCCAAGAGAAAAGTAAAGAGAAAAATAAAGAAGTAAGCAGGTTAGTGGTGCCTCAAGCGTCTTAGCTCCATAAGGTAGCTATGTCTCCTTATCTTACACACATTTGAGTGTATGAATGAGTTCAGATACTTGTGTGTTTGATTGTTTGATGATTTCATGAGTTATATGTTGAATTGGCATATATCATAAGTTCTATGTATGTATGATATTATGTTTGGCTTGTAGCTCCCTATGACAGGGAATTGAGCATAGTAGCTCTTCCTTAGCATAGAGTTGAGTTTAGTTGAGCCTAGTTAATATGTTTTTATGCCATGATTAGATAAGAGTTAAAGTTTCATGCCAATTCTTATGTTTGAGTTACTTAAGTTATATAACCTCTATGTATTCATTTCCTCATATGCATTCATTGTATGCATTGGTATGGATTGAGATTTGCTACTGGGATTCTCCCAAGAATCTTACTCCATCTATCTCTCACTAATTATGTCAAGTTCTACAAGCAAGGAGAATGAACTCGAGAAAGACTAACCTTTTAGAAATGAAGTAATAGGAAGCTTTTGTTGTGCTTATGTATTTGATGTATATTATGGAACCAAATGGATAGCCACATAGTGTATATTATGATGATATGCAGTTAGCACCTCATATACAAGATTATGAATATGAGTATAAGCTATTTTGATGTATGGAACTTGATTTGCTATGTTGTGCATTATATATTCTATGTGCAATATGGGACGTGAGATAGTAATTTTTAGTAGCTAGCCTTATTTCATGTAATGGTTCCCATGGAAATGAAGTGTAAATAGATTAAAATTTACTTAAAGCAAGAGATTGCAATTTAGCGGCCAAATGGACCAATTTAGAACTAAATATTGGTCTAAATGAGCCATAAATTTCATCATTACCATTGACAGCCCAAATGACCTATTTTGGATCTAAAGTTTGGTGGACACCTAAAGAATTTATAAAGCTTTCTAAAAGTCAAATATGGTATTTTTCTGAGCTCTATAGAGTATCTAAGGGATTTTTTAATCTGGTTCAAAAATATGGAATTATGTAGTTACAATTTATGCTATCATGACCTTGATTTTTGTGTACTTTAAGGGGTCAAAGGGATTCATTTTCACTTGAAATTTTTATAGCATAAAATTCATATCATAAAATTTTTGAAGACACATAATTTGGGTCAATTGGAATTATGCAATCAAAGTTATGAATTTTTAAAATTTGGCCCATATCATGTCAAATAAGGAAAAAAATGGCTATATGGCTCTCTTATGCAAATGAAGTTTGTCTTATGATCAAGTGAGTCAAAACAAAGGTGTAACACCTTCATTTCTAGCTCATACCCATCATGCCTTACATGCTCATATACATATGAGAAGCATAAAAAGGAGATCGTTTCTTTTGGGTTCATATTCTTTCTAATGGAAGTATGCATGGGTAGAGATTCACTTTAGTGTCACATGGACCGAGTGAGCTCATTATATTCCTTCTCATATTACATTGCATCATTACAACTCATTTCAATCCCAAAAACATGCTTTAAACCCATGGAAAGCAAAAAGGGATATGAGACATGTAGATTCATTTTCGGCAGCCTTGGCCTTATTTTTGGGCAAAGTTTGTAAATTCATAACTAAATATAGAAAAATAGAAAACATACTCTCTTGATCACTATAGAAATCTTAAGGGGTCTATTTCATGTTAAAAATACGTACAAGTCATAAAATCCCACACATAACGCGTTTGACATGTGAGATCATCTGAAGGTCGGAGGGGGTTCCTGCTACTGTCACAGTTACTGATATGAACTTCAAAAATGGCTAACTAATTCCACAAAAATAAAATGCACATAAATGATATCACTATGGAAATATGTGGATGTTAACTAGAGAGGAAAAATGTCTCCAGATCAATTCATCAAACCAAACTCCCAAAAACCGATGAAATAGTACCTCGGGTCTGGTAGGATGACTGATTTTGGGCTGGAACTTCGAAATTGCATATCTTCCTCTCTAGACCTCGAAATGAGGTGCTTCCAGTTTCTACAATTCAATGTGACTGTCTAGTTTCTTCTATAAAATTTCGTAGCCATTGGACTACGTTTGCCCCTCGGATGACACAATTTCCAAACTGACCAAATGAACAGTGTTTCTGGAAATCTGAAATTCTGATACCAACTTTGAAAAATCATAGAAAATTCTATGGATCTCCAAATGACTCGATCTTTAGCTTTCAAAAAATCTCTAAACAAGATTTAGTCACATGTCAAATTTCAAGGTAAGAGGATGTCATTTGGTCAGACTTTGACATCATGGGCGAAAGGGCCACTTTCTTGTTTTAAAAGGGGCTAATGGGGTCCAATTTGGGTTCTCCTACCTCTAAGGCTCTATGAGCACATGAGAGTACATCCATATGGGCTATCAATCATGGCTCAAGTATCTAACAACCCAGATTGGAGAAACTTACTATCCCACACCCACTTATACACTCATATAGCCAATACTAAAATCATACTTTTCATAACAAGACTTGCTTCTTCATTCAAAATGGTCTCATTCTCATATATACATGATAAATACATTGGTTTACAAACATTCATAGGTGCTACATCATATACAACATTAATTTACATTCCTTGACTTAACTACAAGATAGTAACAAAAAGGCTCTTTACACTTTCTTCACCAATCTCCCTAGCTTCAAGCTTGGTGGCTCCTATCTCTTACCTCACTTGGTCCACCTAGCATGTTGGGATGGTGGAGAGGGGAAGTGAGATTCAAAGAATCTCAATAGCTCATCTCTCATTCAATCATACACACAAAGCATGCAAACAAGTCTCACAATATATGCATGGGCATGTTAACATATTAAAACAAGGAAAAACATTTGCAACATCTGAGTTGGCCATACATAAAAGAACATTTTCAACATGTGAGTAAGCCATACATAACATATAAAAGCTTGCCAAGTAAATGGATTAGCCTCATCCACTCACTTGTGGATTTTGGACTTGCCTCACCCATTTTCTAAGAGGTTCTTAGACTCAACCCTTGCTCTTTGGGAGTCAACCCTACTTTTGGGAGACTCTTCACTTTGTCTCAACCAACTTGAGGGTTTTTGGCTCATTCTCACCAGGGCTAGAGGGTTATTGGCTTTTCCATACTCAAGTAAACTCAAGAAACCATATAAAACATCATTGAAATACATGAGGCATCATCATGCTAGCATACTTTTCATGGTTCAAAACATACATACACACAAGCAAGACAATGTAAGCACACATCTTATGCATGAAAGAAGGTGGAGAGAGCTACCTTTTTAGCTAATCACAACTTTTCCTTTCAACTTGTCTCCTCCCTTGTGGTTTTCACAATCAACTCTAGATGGGAGTACTTCTCTTGAGCTTAGCCACACAAGAAGCATAGAATTATTCTCTGAACACTTATTCATGAGCTAGGGATTTCTTTCTAGTAAACCCTACTAAGCATGTAAGAGCTAGGGGTTCTTTCTCTCACTAGAAACTCATCAACTCTCCTTCTTCTCTCAAGCTCTCAAGAAGGAAGCAAGGGAGAATTAAAGATAGGTGAGTCTTGGTCTTCTTTAAGAGGGGTTTTCTACTCTCCCTCCTCTGAACCAAGCTCAAAACATGGCTACTTTAACTACTAAAATCGTGGGAAGAGAGGGTAAGGGGAGAGGAGCAACATGCTAAGAGAAAAGCCATGGAAATCCTTACCTTTCTTGTTCTTCCTTCCTCCTCTAGGCTTCTTTCTCTCTCCTCCACCCTTTTCTCTCTTTTAGAGTGAGCTCAAGTCGGTTACAGAGTAAAAGAAGGAGTTGGAACGCTTTAAAAAGTCAAATCCTCTTTTTTCACGCTTTTCTGGACTAACCCTCACTATAGCAAGCCATAACCCTCGCTACGGCGAGCTCGAATCAGTCCCAGACCCCTACCTTCTCTATAGCGTTCGCTACGGCGAGCAGCTCCCTGGATTTTGTATGGGGTGCCCGAACTCACTATAGTTAGAAGCATTCTCGCTATAGCTAGAAGGCACTCTCGCTATAGCTAGACCATTTCTCGCTATAGCGAACAGGTACATTCGCTATAGTTAGGTTGTAGCTAGCAAACTTAGAAAATTTTCAGCTTTTCTTTTCTTTCCCTTTTCATTTCTCTTTTTCTTTTCTTTTCTTCTTTTGGTTGTTACAAAAGGTGTATATGAAGTCCATGAATTGAAATGGAAAGAAATTCAAACTTCGATCTCTAAAGGCTCATCTACCACATAAAAGGGCTAAAAAATCATTATCGAAAGTTTTGCTGTAGAAGTATTTCATTGCCTTAAATAGGAAATGACATTAGTTAAATTATAAGAAGTATATTATGATGCAACATGTTGTCTCTCATTAACCTTATCCCCTCTTATTTTTGTAGTTGCCTTGTTCAATCACATGAATCTTCTTTCTCTTATTTTTCTCCCATTAATTCCCTATTGGTTTCTTTTTTGTCAATTTTCCACCATATTGAACTTAGTTATATCTTTTGTTGAGTATAAATTCAAATTTAAGACCTTTTATTAATTATTTACACTTTTCACCTCTGTACATAACAAATGACTTGTTGAAACACATTTTACCATTGAAAGATACAACTAAACAACTTACAAGTAGTGGTGTTCACAAGTTTATTCCATTGGTTTTCAATTAAATCACATAAAATTAATGAATATCAAAGTTTTAGTTTTATGTGAAGTTGCTAGACTTTTATTTAGTTTTAGTTTTATGTAAAGTTGCAACGAATTTTAATCAAAATTTCAATTTTAGTTTTATGTGAAGTTCATAAACTTGTATTTAGTTTTTGTTTTATATATTAAATTGCAATAAATTTCAAAGTTTCAATTTTAGTCTCATGTGAAGTTTTAAAACTTGTTTTAGTTTTAGTTTTTGTTTTATAAACTTGTATTCAAATTTAATGAAGTTTTATTGAAAGTTGCCACCAATTTTAACCATCTATTTTGGTTTTGTTCGAAGTTAATGAACTCTTATTCAAGACCAGTTGAACTTTTCTCTAAAGTTGCTATGCTGTTTAATCAAACTTTGAGTTTGAGTTTTATGTGATGTTGTTTAACTTTTATTTAAAGTATTTGCAATTTTCTATTAAGTAGGACCATGAATTTTAACCAAAGTCTATGTTTTGATTTTGAATGACTAAGTTTATAAAGGTTGAATTGTGACTATTTAAATGGTCTAGATAACTAAGTTTATAAAGGGAAATTTTACTAGATTTTCCCAAAAATTTAATGAGAAGTTTTAAGTTACTATTTGGCAAGGTAATTGGTAATAAAGAGTTTCTAATAATAAGCTAATTAATTGGAAAGAAATAGAATCATAGAATTAATAATGTTCCAAGAAATTTTTGGATCTATATTTATTTGTATGAGTAAAGCTAACTCATTTATGAACCATAATAGCTAAGGAAAAGGGTTAGTAAGTTAAGGCATTACATTTTTTGTATCAAAGCAATGGTTCAAGCATTAATATTATGTGTTGGTTGGGAATGTATACCTTGTTTAGAAAACTTGATATATGTGACTTGTTTAAGGAATTATGGATGATTTAGATATCTATGATATCTATGGAGTATGTGTTGAAACATCTAACTTTTCAGATGGTAAACACAAGAAGAGGTAGACTAGCTAAGGATCCAGTTAGGCAAGAGCCTGAAGATCTCGTAATACAAGCCTTATAAGACAATGTTCAATGACTAGATCAACAACAAGTAATGTTGCAACAATAATAATAAGTGATCCAACAAACACAAGAGGCCTTAGCCAAAAGAAAAAGTGAAAGGGAAAGTACTCCACAACTCCAACACCTAAAAATACCCACTTAAGAGGTTCCTCTAACATAAGAACCACAACTGGCTGAATTATAGCTCGTGGGACCACATACAATACTCCCACCTTACTCTATCCAACCTTAACTCACTAACTATCAGGTGATACAATAGTTTAAGAAGTGCACCCCACTTGCCTATGATTGTGAGTTTAACACACAGAAGGCTAAGGTTTGGATTATGTAGTTGGAAAAGATTTTTAAGGTGATGGATTGTATGTCAAAGTAAAAGGCTTTACTAGCTACCTTCAAGTTAGAGAAAGAAGGAAACTTTTGGTGGAGGAGCTCAGAAATGATCATGTGGACTAGGAACATCCCAATTAACTAGGGAACTTTCTTGTATGAGTTTAATGAGAAATACTTTCCAAGTTCAATTAGGGATGAGAAGGGGTCAGAATTTATCCTCTTAAAGCAAATAGAAGATATGTCAGTGGATTAGTATGTGGCCAAGTTTGTAGAGTTATTTAGATACTCCTCATACCTACAAAAACATAATGACAAGAGGTGGCGAACTGAGAGAAGTTTGAGAGAGGATTGCTACCTGAGATCAAAGATAAAATAGCACCTTAGAGAATCAGAGACTTTAATGACTTGACTAAGATGTGCAAGGTAACAATGAGTAACTTGAAAAGAATGCAAGGTAGGAAGGAAATCCCAAAGGCTAAAAGACCAAGAAAGGAAGAGTTTATCAGCAGTGGTAGTAAGAAGAGTGGCAAGAAGCTATAGGGTAAGAAGAAAGGCAAGAATGCTAGCTATCTTGGTTAAGAGAGTTCTCAAGGCACAACATGCAAGTAGTATGGCATAAATCATTACAACAGGTCATGCCTAGTGAGGCATAATATCTATTTTAGATGTAGGAAGCCAAGACACGTGACTAGAGAGTTTTTGCACTCACTTAACAGGAGGCAAGTTAGTCACCTAGCTTGATTCAAGGTATAATCAAAGTGAATGATTGTATTGTATATGCTATGTTTAACTTAGGTTATAGTTAATCATTCATATCTTATGATTGTGCTAGTAGGCTAGGTTTAGTACTTAGTATATTAACATATGACTTGTCTATGTCTACTCGTATAGGAAGCAAAGTGATAACCTCCCATGTTTGTTTGAACTATGTCGTTCAATTTAACCAGTGTTATATTACACTTGATTTGATATGCATGCCATTTGTTAAGATTGATGTCATTATTGGTACAAATTGGATGTTTGCAAATAATGCCCAACTTGATTGTATGAAAAAGACCATATCTGTCACACCATTACATATTATATGTTATAACTTACTACGTCAAAAAACCTTATATTTACTATCAGATATTATCTTAGCTCTTTTATTGATAAGGTTTGATGCTAACTCATCCTTAACAAACTGATCTAACCAACTTATGCATAATAATTATGGAGTTTCAAGCAAAATTCACATCCATTCATAAGTAATAACACCTAAATTGGCCCACTTACAGGTCATTTTGAGCTATAGCGGTCCAAATTCATTTCTTTGTTTTCCTTTATTCACTTTCATCATAAACAAGTTTTTTCATACTCATTTTAATATGTTTAGCTCGTGGAACATACAAAATCTTCATAGGACCCGAAATGATAGCATGCACATAACCTCTGCACTAACTTTGAAAATTCATTGCTTGAGTTATTGTCACATTCCAATTTTTTTGTAACTATTAACATAACCAAGTAATGAAAGGAGAATAGCACGGAGTAACCTTAAATAAGTGTTAAGGAATTAACCAAAATTAATTAAGAGCTAACTTATTTAATTAATACTAGAAGGAGAATATATGTTAGGAAATCGTAAAGAGATAGTGGCACGTTAGATTGTCTAATATGGAAGCATGTAGGAAAAAAAATTCAAGACAAGCTTGCAACCATTTTTATTGTAACGTCTCCTTACTTCAACCTATATAGGAATATGGGTATGTATACTCGGCCAAGTAGCAGCCCCCATTAGCCTTATATATCGTAAGCTTAAAACTACCTAAATCTTGGAATGAATATTGAAATTACTAACATATGCATTGAACTCTGTAGGAATAAGTAAATGAACATGAGATAATAAGGACAAAATGAAGCCACTTTAACATTCCACTCACTCATAATGCACATTAGCTATTCGGTTAAGGTATCATGTTCCATTTAGTCATAGGAAGTAATAAGGAATTGAATGAAATTGAAGATAGCTTAAACAATATAAAAAGGGGGCAATTAAAAGGGACGGTGGTGTGGGACCACGGAGGAAAGAAAATTGTAATAACCAAGCAAGCACACCTCATGCTTCACTATGCAAAATATATATATATTCAAATGACATTCGGTTGGTGTAGTGGTGTGTTCAGCTGTGGGAGTTAAATGCTACCTTCATATAATGCTTAGGTGGGAATGAAACACATATACATTGACACCTTGCTTAACACCGAATAGGGAGTAATAGGAAATGGATTGTTAATTATCTTAAGTGCATCCATGTTAGGCTAGGAAGTATGAGCTGTCCATTGTGATGATTATCATTCATCTTAATTCATTTAGGCCAAGAGAAAAAGGGGGGAGAAGAAGAAGATGTCTCAAGTAAGCCATGGAGTTAGGAGATGAGAAGGAGCCATGAATTCAAGAAGGGGATTTCAAGGAGACTCATTGGAAGTAAGCATAGGAAGATTTCTAAGTTCCTAAATTATTCCACTTCAACCAGTTAAGTTTCTAAACTAAGAGGTTTTGCTATGGTTGGATAGCCATAGAAGCTTGAGGAAAGACCACTAGAGAAGCTTAAGAGGAAGAACTTGGATGAAAGGAGGAAGTCTTAAGGCATAGTAATAAAGGTATATGTGGGAAAGTTGTTTAACTTTTGATTGTTTCCATTGTACCCAAGAGGGAATATTAAATCTATGGAAGTTTATTCATTGTACAACTATAGAAGATTAAAGGAAGGAAGTCAGAAGTAAGCTACAGAAAATCAGAGGTAAGAAACTAAATTTTTGCTCCCTTGAATTCAAATGAGACCGAGCAGATGAAATGATAGGAATATGTATAAATATAAGTGTATTAACCATGAGGTCTTGCCATAAGGATGCTTTCAATTTAATTAGGAAAAATGGTGTGATAAGGACTAAACTTTAAGGCCATGAACCCCACACAAGTAATTCAAATGGTACTTAATTAATGAGATGAAAATAAAACATAATTAATTACAAATTAGAAACTCCAACTTCCAACTAATGAAAAGGAATTAGGAATTTTGTACGAGGAATTAGTGGTTTAGTTGAAATGAAAATATTGACCATGACTTGTTCTTAATTAAGGCAATGTGTGATTGAAATTTTAGGAAAACAATTGGGGTAACGAAGGCTAAGGAATAACTTGACTGAATGGCAGTAATGAGACAGGTAGTTAACACTATATTCATTTTGTTGTTTATGTAATTGCACTAGATAAATTCTTGAAGTTCCTATGTTGTGTATGGTTGCATGTATGTCTACTAACATGACTCGTATGAGCATTAGATCACTGTTATTGGCCAATGACCAAAGCACATTAGCCAAACAAATGAATATATGCTGTTGTCTAGATATTACATGCTCTTATACTGAAGTGTGCATTGAATGTATCCTGGATAGTATTTAGTGCTGTCTATATATATGCTCCTTGAATACAATGTTATCTACTGGGATTTTATCTCATTATAAATTTAACCATTTTTAGGTATCAATCATACCATTTTCAGGTATCAATTATACCTTAGACGAAACTAGACAAGCAGAAACTAAACAAACGGACTAGTAGACTAACGTGTTATTCTTATAACCAGTTTTGTAAATCCTCTGTATAGTGTAAATGATAAAGTATGATTTTAGATTTGAGTATTTAAAGTTTCTTTGTAATCCCCTATTGTGCATTTGCAAGATAATTGTACGTGTATAACTCCTAGTGTAAGCTAATGATGATGTTTAGCTGAAGTGTTACTTTATATGGAAAAGTATCTTTGATTACTGTTTTTGCATGAAACTGGTTATCATTATTATGGAATTTCTATGTCTAAATTTTTATAATGAGTTCTCTACTCTTTGGACTAAAGGTTTGGAAAGTTACAGGATTGTTGGAACAAGTTACATCAAGGAAATGGTGTACTAATTTAACTTCGCTTCTATATGGGACAACTTTGAGCATATTTCATAATAAATCTTGTTAAATAGGTAAATGAAGGAATTACTACATGAAATTTTATGGGAAGGTAGCTAAGATAATAAACTTAGATATGGAAAGTCGTAGAATTTTCTAAACTCATTTAATAGGGTAACAAAGTTAGAAAATAGAAGGGATAATGTGCAATGAGTCCAAATAGGGTAGTAGTCTAAATGGCATTGGTTAAGATAATGGCTTATAATTAACTGTTTTTGAAAATTGTTTTAATGGGAGTTTTGAAAACTATTTTAATGGCTTATAATTAACATAATAAAGAGTCAATTACTAATGTTTATGATTTTTGGACATCAATTGATGGGGCAAAAAAATTTCACAAAAATAGATTTAGACACTTGGACAAATTGTAACAATGGTAGCCTCCATTTCTTCACAACAGGACGTGAATTTGTATGGTAGTTAGAAGAACAAAGTTATGAATCTGTATTTCCATATATATAAGATAGAAATTTCCTAGGTATGCCAATAGAGATCTCCTAGGTCTAGGATCTTGTTGACAAGATCTTGAATTTTTACATTGTGGAAGTTGAAACCTTGTCGATAAGGTCTTCAATTGGTAGTACAAGGTCCGTCAACATTGCAAGCTATAGCATATAATGAAAGTAGGTATGATAGTTATATACCAATAAACCATGCAAATTAGGTGTCTATGGAAATTTTAGGATGTAAAATATATGCTATAAAAATTTCAAACAAAATTAAATTCATTTGCCCTGCCAAAAGTAATTGAACAGTAACCCGCTGCAAAAGAGGGCATATGACAAACCTAAGATATAAATTTTCATATCTTGAGCTACACTACTACATTTTAAGTGATCTTAATAGCCATGGGAAGCTTGGGACGAGATCTACATGTTATAAAAATTTCAAGAGCATTTGAGCTCATTTGGCCCACAAATAACCTTACATACCAGTGGCTACTATAGTACTCAGACACAATCAAACACTTAACTTCAAAAATTCATACCTTCCTCCATATAACTCCTATTTATGTAAACTTAGTGGCTCTAGAAAGCTTATAATACCAAATATATGCTTCTAAAATTTCATGAGTATTGGAGTTCATTTGGCCTTTCAAATCCATTAAAAACCAAACTGACCATATGAACAATACCATTGACTATTCTGCATAAATTCTAGAAATTTGAAAATTCATGGAATATTCTATGGATCTCCAAAAATTATGACTTTTAGCTTGTTAGAAAGATCTCTTAAGGTATATGCATGCCAAATTTTAAACTCCAACTAGGTCATTTAGGCCACTTTGGGTATAAGAGTTGTTTAGAGTCTTATTATGCCTAATATTGGTATCATTTTGAACCATTTGGCATCCAAATGGAATTCTTCCACTTAGAGCAAGTTTTAATCACCCTAAATGGCATTTCTAACTATTTTATATCATACCAAAAGATTTAGATCAAAATTTGGTCCTTTGGCACCTATCTAACACATGCTTTTTAATAACATTCCATACATCATCTTAGCCATTTATTGCCAAATCATACATTCATATAACCAACATATATGTTCTCATACTCAAATACTTGGTTCCATTCATAACCATCATTAAATATATAAGTAAACCTCATCCATACATAATCATCTAGTTATACATAAACACTTGCTAAAAGTTAGATTGTTTACATTACAAAATTCATAATACATCAATTTCTATAGTCTAATACCTTTCAACCTCTTTCTCTTTGCTTGAGCAACTTGAAAATGTTAGCAGGAGCATGGGGGTGAGATTCAGGGAGAATCTTAGTAGCATAAACTCATCTAATTCAATGCAAATAAGAATGCTATGAGTGAATACAATGTATGTGGTGAAAGAATTCTATGCACATGCATCATGTAAACCATATGCATCATATAATATGAAAACTCATTTATTTCTAACCATGGTAATATCATAAAACTAGCTGGGCTCTACCAATCTCAACTCGGAGCCAAGGAAGAGCTACTACACTCAATTCCATGCCTTAGGAAGCTAAGAGCTATCACATAAACTTTTCATAAACATAAGGTGCTCATAAAACTCATATGAAAACATAATGGATCATATTTCATGAAAGCATCAAGTAACTACACACACAAGCATACCAACTCATTCAAGTACTCAATTACATGCAAGAAGTGGAGAGAAAGCTACCTTAAGACTTGTGGAGGTTCAAGATGCCACTAATCCACTTGGTCTTGCTTTTTCTTTACATACTTCTCGGGTTCACACACAAAAAATAATGGAGTTGCTTTAGCTTAGCCTAAACACATTCATTCAAATGCAAAGCAACCCATTAGAACCTATTCTAATTCATTTCTTTGTTACATAAATCTATGGATACTTAACGTGTAAATTTAATCTACTTTAAGTGCCTTAAGAGAAAACTCTCATAATTCAACCTGTAAGCCTCAAGATTTCTCTTGATATGAGCTATAAGACTCTAATGAAACTCATTAGGGCCATCACATGTAAGCCAAAACATGGTTAATACTAGGTTATTTCATTAGGCCCTTTATGAACCTTATAATTTCATTTTTCAAAATAGGGCTCTTAAATTCATTCTAATAGTTCCATTAGTATTCATTGCTTATATTTAGACCACTTAAAACCTTAGAATTCATGAAAGTTGTCATACCATATTATTTCTAGCATCATCTTATCCATTCAAGGTGGATTACACATGCTATCAAAGGAAATCCAAGAAAATGCACTAAAAATAATGAATTTAATGGTGTTACGTCAGGGTTCAAAATTCAAATTTTGATCTGTGGACCCTAGAAACTTACTAACAACATTATTTAATTATTTTTTATCTATGCATGTCACAAGTGTTCCAACACATCACACAATTCACGAGTCTAGGACCAAAGACCCTGAAATTAACTCATTCATCTTGGATTCCATGGTAGTAGATTTCTGGTGCAACTTTGAAAAATTATAACAAAATCTAGAAAAATCAAAATCTATTGTACCATAGCTTCTTGGAAAGCAATGGATGTTAACGTTACACTAAAAATAAATCCAAGCCATGAAAACCTCATCTAGATGATGTTTGACAATAAAAAGGAGCAAAGGTCTGAATGCCCAATGCTATTGATACAACTTACTGATATGAATTTTGAAAATGCACAATTAATTCCAAAACAATCCAATTCATGAAAACTATATCAATTTGAAAAGATACAGGTGTTAAATAGAAGGGAAAAATAGTTCTAGATCAATCCAAGAGCATTTAGAACTCAAAAATCGATGGAATAATGCTAGGGGTCTGATTGTATGGCTAGAATAAAATAAAAACTTCAAAAATTCATATCTTCCTCTTTGGACATCCAATTGAGGTGCTTCTACATAGGTCACTAGGAAGGTCTAGTTTCTCCCTATAAAATTTCACAGCCATTGGATATCATTTACCCTATGAATGACAGAGATACAATTTTAGACCATATGAACAATACCAGTACCAAAATCAGAAAATTTGCCAAATTCAAAAATTTGCCAAAAATTCTATAGATCTACAAATATTAAGCACTTTAGCTTCCCAAAAGTCTCTCAACAAGATTTATATGCATGCCAAATTTTAGACTAACAAGAGCTCATTTGGATATATTTTGCCGTAGCTCACCATTATAGTCATTTTTGCATCTTATAAGGCACTAACTTAGTCCAAATTGGCTTTCCTTTGTGTTTGGCACCTCTTGGGCAAGTTTGAAAGTATAAATACAACTTGTATGAATTGCCCAAGTGGTCCCGAACCTCATACATTTGATTTTGGTCATTTTATATCCAAGAATACACTAACAATCATGAGCTATACAAGATGCAAGTCTCACAATTTCATCACTTTGGTGCTAATTATGGTTCTTATATCATTCATACATGCTATTACATTTTTTCAAAGGTTTACATCTCCAAAAATAATATATACACATTCACTTTGACAATTAAATACAAGAAAGCTACACAATTGTCAAAGTTTGGTCTCTTAAGATCCTTGGCTTGCATTTCTTGCTTCTTGGGCACCACCTAGACATATTAAGATGAAGGAGGGAAGGGGAGTGAGATTCATGGAATCTCAATAGTTCACACATCCATTCACACACACATTCATGGCATACATACATCAAGGGTACAAGTATGGAAGATAAATCAATTATAAACATATAAAACCACATTTCCATGCCACACTCACATCAAATTCAAACATGAGCTCTAGGGACTTTTGGTTTTGTTTCACCCCATTTCTGGGACTTTTGGATTTGCCTCACTCTTGGCCTAGTCACTTTTGACTTAGCCTCACCCATCCAAGAGACTCTTGGCCATATTTCACCCATGCCTTGAGACTTTTGGCATCTTCTCACCCACATTAAGAGACTTTTGGCATTACCTCATCCTTATGAGACTCCATTCTCCTCTCATTTCTAGGCGTCTTGACCCCATTTAAGGTCTTTGAAGCCATCACACACTCACTTACACAAGTCTAGATACATATTACTTCATAAGGCTCCAGTATGGAAACCATTGTCTCATCTCCCAAACCATGGCTCTTAAATTTTTCCTAAGGGTTCCTCCAACCTTCTATCATCATATGAAGTCCCAAACTAAGGTTAGAATAAATTAAAACACTTCCTAGCCCATTCATCTAGCTTAGGCTGAGATAGGAGAGGGGGAGAGGGTTCATGGACTTCTTGATTTTTACTTGATGGGGGAGCCACTTAGAAGGCTTCCTAGAGTTCTTAAGAGCTCAATTGAACACTTACATATGCAAGAAAATTCAAGAGTTAAAACAGATTTTACAAACTATTCAAGAGTTCTACACTTTGCTAACTTAAAATCTATTAGTTTTTCTTGCAATTTCTTGACATGTTTACTTCCCCATGGTCCAAAACCCAAGTTTCTCTCTTGGTCTTGGACAAAAAATCCTTCCCCCATATGGTTCTAGTTTGGGTTGAAACATACACACATAAGAAGGAGAAGAAGAAGCAAGGTTACTAAGATATATGTAATGTCCAATTTTCGTTAAACAACGAAAATGGGTGCGTTTTCAAAATAAGTTCCTTGAAATGAATTAGTTAAAGTCTTGAAAATTTTGAGTAACATTCTAGACTCCTAAAAATGAGAATCTTAGCCTTAGATAAAAGGAAAAACAGAGCTAGAATGAAGAAACAAATTTTGATGAAAATCTTACGAAACGTAATGGCATTTTCATAATTTTGAGTAAATTTTAGATTTCACATAGGAAGGTTTTTTAAACAAAATTTTTGAGTTTTTCGGGGTTCTTAGAGGCCCTGAAAACCATGAGAAGCCCCGGGACAGTTAAATCCCTCCGGTGGACGTTTTCCAACGTCGATGTGCCTGAACTTTGACGAATTCTTTTGGAAAGGTTTTAATTCCAATTTGAGTGATTCCAAAGGCATTTTACTAAATTGGAAACCTAAATTTTATAATAAAAAATATAGTTCTCAAAAAGGAGCTAAAACAAAGGAGAAACAAAAATGCAAAGAACAAAGGGTAAAATGAAAATTTTTAAAAAATGCTTCCTCCTCTCCCTATATATAGGTGGTGCCCCACTTTCTCCCACATTTAGACTCATAAATTTCTGCCCAATTTCAAAGAAGGGAGCTAAGGTTTTAGGCACACAAGAGAGGAAGAAGAAGAAGGAGAAATCCAAGCTTTAAGGTATGCTTTCTTGGTAGTTTTTCATGCTTTCTTCCATCCAAACCTCCTCTCCTTCATTCTCCTTTGTTTCCTTTAATTAAAATGAAGTTTACAAATTTGATTTAAGGGAGAAACTTAGGGGAAATTTCGGATTTGAAAAGAGGAGCTTGGAGAAAGTAAGATTCAAGCAATAAAAAGTAAGAAAACTAGGTAATTTCTCTTCCTATGGTTGCTACCTTTGATTCCCTTTTCTTCTTCATTTCGCCATACCTAAAGAACCCTAGGAGGAGTTGATTTTTGGTAGAACCAAGGGTGAATCTAAGGAAAAAGGGTGTAGAGATTAACAATATGCAAAGAGAATTAACAAAAAAATTATTAGATTTCAAGATACAATTTCTAGGGTTTCAAGTGCACTTTGTGAAATCTGATTTTGTATGATGATTCCTAGGCATAAATAAGAGTTTAAATAAGTTCCTAAGATCCCTAAGAGGCTCCCCACATGCATCCTCCCTTGAGAAAACAAAGCAAACTCCAAGGAGCTCCATTTCCTCTATAGCCTCGGCCAAGCAAGGATAGCATAGCTAGGGAGAGTTTTAAATTTTTCTAAGCCCATTATTGAGTCATATATGATGAATGAAAATGAGAGGAGGCCTTGGGAAAAATTTAGAACCCATAGAAAAGTGAGTTAGTGCTTTATGTTCCATATTATGACCTAAAGAAGCAACATATAGTTAGGCTCTTTATTTTAATTGTATGATGACTCTAAGAGGCTTAAAAGGAGTCAATAATCATATTTGAAAGGAAAGAATGGAGCTAGAATTTAACTGAGGGGTGTTGCTTCATTGGGTGCATTTATGGACCATAATGAGGTTATAAGCCAACCTAGTATCTAAGCAAATTGCGTAGCCTTAAAATTGAGTTCATGAACCTAATTAACTTCCATGAATTGCGTCTAGGCCAAGAGAAAGCATCCCCACACTTTTGTGTGTGTGTGGCCGAAAAAGGGAAAATTCTTTCAAAGGGAAAAGTATGTGATTATGTACAAGGTAGCTCTCTCCACCTTCTCTCATGGATGGATATGTATTTAGCTTGTCTTAGAATGTGTGTATGTGTATTTTCAAGCCATGAAAAGTATGCTAGGAATATTTTATATACTATGATTTCATAATGACATATTATGTTTGTAAATGATGTTATGATGTTTGTTTGAGTTTGCTTGAGTGTAAAGAGGCCAAGAACTCTTAACCATGGTAAGGATAAGCTAAGAACCTTTAAGATTGGTTGAGACAAAGCAAAAAGTCTCCCAAGAGCATGGTTGAGTCTAAGAATCTCTTAAAGAATGGGTGAGGCAAGTGCAAAATCTATTAGGAAAAGGGTGAGGCCAATCCATCTACTTGGCAAGCTCTTGGATGTCTTGTATGACTTATTCACATGCCAAGCTTGCTTCTTGAATGTTCATGACATCTATTATATTCATGCATGCATTTTTAAGACTTGCTTTGCATATATTATGTGTGATTGAAAGGGAGATGAGCTATTGGGATTCTTTGAATCTCATTCCCTCCTCTCCAATGATCTAATATGCTAGGTGTAACACCCTAAAATTAATTAAAGTGTTAATTGTGGATTTAGGTTAATTAAAAAAAATTAATATGGAATAATCAAGTAAGTTAAGTGAATGGAAATTTTGAAAGATAAATTATTAATATGAGTTGAGAATTAATTGGGATAGAAACTTCATTTAGGCCCAAATTAAATTAAGTAGGCCAAGGTTAGGAACTAATGGAGGGCCCAATCTGATTTAATGGATTAGAAACCCAAGGCCCAACTTGCATAAGCTCTTATAAATGGCCCAAGAACCCTTGTGCAGACCCAAATCAATTGAGTCCTTCAAACTTGGTTTGGCCTAATGAAATTCTGCAGCCCAACACCTTAAAGTTAGCCCAACAAAGCTAAAATCTGAAGCCCATTTGGAGTTTGATCTTTGGAGTAGCCCATAACCCATAGAAAACCCAACTTAAACCTTAAAAACTAACCTAGCCACCCCCAATTCTGCAGAACCACAAGAAACATACACAAAATTCAAAGGTCCAAAGGAGAGGCTAGGGTTCTTGGCATGTTTCCACCATTTCCCACTTCTAGAGCAAGATTTAGCCAAGGTAATAGTTATACAACTTAATCCTCTCATCTTTCTTTTTAATTTGACCTAATTAATGTTCCAATTAGAGCACTTTCACCTACACCCAAAATCTAAAACTTGCCATTTGATGTTTCCATGGTGAAATTTCGTAGGTTGAGCCTAAGGCTGATATTAGGTAAGTATAAACTCTTCTTCTTGAGGCATTTCTGCTGGTTTAAGACCCCAATGATTGGATTATAGTATGGGTATTAATTTTTCACGAATTTGCTTAGGATTTAAGGTGATATATTGAAGTTTCTGGTAAAGGACACCTCCATTCCGAATTTTAGGACTTTGTAGTGTAGGGAGGATTTTGTACCACTGGTGGCTTTTACAATTTATCTACAAGTGAGGTAACAGGGACTATATTAATTCCAGGCATATATTTGTTTCAATTTCATATTTGCTGTACATGAATGATTTGAAATGCTAAATGAATTGATTGGCTATTTATTATATTGTGATTGGACCTTGTGAGTCCATGGTGGAGTTGTGGTGCAGTTGCCACCCGTGCATGTGCTTCGATCGAGCACCGGGTTATAATCAAACCCTAGATGTACTGAGCTCTGGTTGTACTCAATAGGGAGTAGGTGCCGTGGACGGGCCTCTCCCAATGTTATTAGCCTTTAAGATGTTGAATTATGATTGCTAGTATGGGATGGTAATCATAGTAGCCTAACCATTTCCTTTGCTGATATGGCTTTTATGATTTTGATGTTGATTTTGATTCATACATATATGTTAATTAAATTGGATATTATGAATGGAAATTTCCTTGGTTACTGAGATTCGCATCTCACCCTGTTTCATGGGATTATACTTTCAGGTGAAGGCTCTTCTGGTAAGGATAAGGGGAAGTAAATGGATGAAAATCTATGAGCTCTAACCATGTGAGGAGAAGGCTACACTTAGGCTGATTCATTTAGTATAGATGCTAAATTTTGTATTCTTTTCTGTATAGCATCATCATGTAATCATGTTTCCAAGTGTAGGCTCTTATGTTTTAATTACTTAGGATGTATTTATTGAGGAGTTAGGCCTCATCTTAGTTTGATATTGGATGTATGAATCTATAACACCTGATGTATGAATTTTACTGAATTTATGGTATGGTATACTATTAGAAATATAATTATATGATGTATTAGATATTGATATGAACCATTGATGTATGAAATCTCTAACGAAATGTATTTCGAATGTTAATTATCAATAGTGCATGAATTCTTACTGTCATTAATCCATGAATTTGCTAACATATGGTAATTGGACGAGTAGGAATTAGTACTTAAGGTTTGAATTGGTAATGGTAGAATGGCTGGGTAAATAAGGTAGATAAATACCATTAGAGTCATATAAAATGAGAGGAATTGGTCCCAGGGTGTTCCTAAGAAGAGAATTGGAATGCATGGGATGAAATTTGGGAGATGTAGTTACAAGAGGGAGTCACACCGTGGCTAGGAAGGCTTCACCACAGCCTGAAGAGTGACAGTGACAAGGAACACCGCGGCTTGAGGAATCTCACCGAGGCTCAATGCAAAAAAAATCTCCCAGGAGGGTGGCAGAATGAAACCTCGTTGCGGCGTAACATGTACCACTGTAATGCTAGTCGAGGAAACTAAGTAAGGAGTGTCCAGTAGCGAGCCTCGCCGAGGCACAAGAGTTTTCTGCTGAGCCTACACTTATTCATGTTTTCTATCCACAAGAAAGGGCAGACAAGGAAGCCGAGTTTAACTTCCTTGAGCAAGGAGACATGAATGTAGATCAATATGCAGCTAAATTCATTCAATTGTCTTGCTTCTCCTCCTACTTGAAAAGATTTGATGATGAGCCATAGAAGGCTGAAATTTTTGAAAGAGGCTTGAAACTAGAGATTAAGGATAAGATTGTATCTCTACAAATCTGCACTTTTGATGAATTGGTGGAGAAGTGTAGAGTGACGGAGAGGGCTATGATGGAAAGTGAGGCCAAGAGGAAGAAGACCCTAGAGGGTAAACATGATCGGGCATGGAGCCCTTTAACTTCCTTGAGCAAGGAGACATGAATGTAGATCAATATGCAGCTAAATTCATTCAATTGTCTCGCTTCTCCTCCTACTTGAAAAGATTTGATGATGAGCCATGGAAGGCTGAAATTTTTGAAAGAAGCTTGAAACTGGAGATTAAGGATAAGATTGTATCTCTACAAATCTGCACTTTTGATGAATTGGTGGAGAAGTGTAGAGTGACAGAAAGGGCTATGATGGAAAGTGAGGCCAAGAGGAAGAAGACCCTAGAGGGTAAACGTGATCGGGGCATGGAGCCCTTTAGGGACGAAAGTAAGAAGGGAGCCAATAGCAGGGGTGGCTCTTGGGGTAGGAGACCACCTTCAAGGAATGTCCCTTAAAGAAGAAGCATGGGACCACCAAGAAGTGCAATGAGTGCCCCACCCACTTGTGCCAAGTGTGGGAAGAAGCATGGGAATGGGCCATACCCTATGTTTTATAATTGTAGGAAGCCTGGACACTATGCACGGACTTGCATGGTGTCACAAAAGTTGGCCTCATCGGTTAAATCACCTATCCAGGGAAGGGTGTTTGCCCTTACACAGCAAGAGGCAAGTAGATCCCCTAGTCTGATCTGAGGTACTTTACTTGTCCATAATCATGTCGTAGATGCATTGTTTGACTCGGGTGTGACCCACTCATTCATCTTATATTACTGTGTTAAGTGTCTAGGTCTTAAAATTAGCCTGTTGCCATTTGAATTATCTGTGTCCACCCCTACTGGATATTCTGTGATTACATTTAATGTATGCTTAAATTGTAATATACAATTGGATAGCTGTTGTACTACCCTTAACTTGATTTGCATCCCTTTGTGTGATTTTGATGTAACTATTGGTATGGATTGGCTGTTGGCTAATAATGTGATACTTGATTGTAATCGTAAGGCTGTTTTCTTACCTGCAAATATACTTGAAACTTGTCCTGTGATTGAGCTTACTTATGTGTCTGCCCCCTTAGCCGAGAGGTGCCTTAGGCGTGGTTGCCAAGGGTTTCTAGTATTCTTTTCATTGCATATTGAGGTTGATGATGGGTTGGAGGATATACTTGTGATTAGAGAGTTCCCTGAGGTTTTTCCTAAGGATTTTAGTGGACTACCTCCGAAGAGAGAGCTAGAATTTTTTATTGATTTGGTACCCAGTACATGTCCGATCTCTAAGGCCCCGTATAGAATGGTGCCTGCTGAGTTAGTTGAGTTGAAGAGTCAATTAGAAGAGCTACTTGAGAAAGGGTTTATTAGACCAAGTGAGTCTCCATGGGGAGCACCAGTGTTGTTTGTGAAAAAGAAAGATAGTAGCCTTAGGCTTTGTATTGACTATAGACAGTTAAACTAAGCGACCATCAAGAATAAATACCCTTTGCCTAGAATTGATGACTTACTTGACCAATTAGCTGGAGCGTCAGCCTTTTCAAAGATTGACCTTAGATTGGGATACCACCAACTTATAGTCAGGACTAAGGATGTGCCTAAAACTGCCTTTAGGACACGATATGAATTACATGAATAGGATCTTTAGGCCCTATCTTGACCGGTTTGTGGTAGTTTCATTGATGACATTCTTATCTACTCCCAAAGTAGTGAAGAGCATGAAGAGCATCTTAGGATAGTTCTTCAAACATTGAGAGAACATCAATTGTTTGCTAAGTTGAGCAAGTGTGAGTTTTCTTTTATGGGAGGTCAAATTCATAGGTCATGTGATATCGGAAGAAGGGGTAGCGGTAGATCCTAGCAAGGTAGAAGTGGTACTGAATTGGGAGAGACCCAAAACGGTGACCGAAATTTGTAGCTTTTTAGGTCTAGCTGGCTACTATAGAAGATTCATTAAGGGATTTTCTCAGTTAGCCATGCCTTTGACAAAATTGACTAGGAAAGACCAACCATTTGTATGGGACACCAAGTGTGAGAATGCTTTTTAGGAGCTTAAGGATAGGCTTACCACTGCACCTGTGTTAGTAATACCTGACCCTAAAGAGATATTCACAGTCTATAGTGATGCTTCTAAGAAGGGATTAGGGTGTGTCTTAATGCAATAAGGTAGGGTGATAGCTTATGCCTCTAGACAACTTCAACCCCATGAGGAGAATTACCCTACCCATGACCTAGAGCTAGCGGCTATAGTTTTTGCCCTTAAGATTTAGAGGCACTACCTCTATGGTACCCAATTTGAGGTGTATAGTGATCATAAAAGTTTAAAGTACTTATTTGACCAAAAAGAATTAAACATGTAGTAAAGAAGGTGAATGGAATTTCTTAAGAACTATGATTTCTCCTTAAAGTATCATCCAAGGAAGGCGAATGTAGTCGCTGATACCTTGAGTAGGAAATCTATTCACATGACAATGATGATGCTTAGAGAGCAAATGTTGATTAAGGAGATGAGAGATTTGAATTTACCAATTTCAATGAACCCTAGTAGCCTTCTTTTGGGAGAATTAAGGATAGAAAATGACCTTAGAAAGAGGATTAAAGAGGCCCAAGAGCTAGATGCCTACTAGGGCGGAATTAGAGAGCAACTGGGGAGTGGTGAGGTCAAAGATTTTAACCTATCAGAAGATGGTTTGGTGAGTGAGCGGATCGTCGCATGACCCTCAAAATAATACTAGGCTAATAAAATATGTAGCTAATGGTACAACCTAGGTCATCTTCCTTGGAATTGGCGTTCAATGTTTAATTGAGTTTTCTAAATATTAAAAGACTCTAAAAATTCCTAAACTAAGGGGGTTTTGATTTAATTAAACTAACCTAAAACTAAATTGAATTAAAATTCCTAATTGCTATCTAATTTGGTGAATTATGGTCTTGTGACTAGCTTTGGATTCGTCCCTTGGTATCCACTATCCTTATCCTAATCCAATTATGATTAATTCTGGTCTAAGAGTTCCTAATTGTGTTCATAACAAATTATCTTGGGTAACCACTCAAGATACAAGAGATTAACGATCTAACGTTGAATTGAGACCTCAACTCCGCATTAAATTGTTAATTCTTGTTTCTAAGATCAATGAACATCCAATTTGATTGATTAACTAATTGATTAGCCTCTGAATCATCCTAAATATTTAATTAACCAACTAAACATTAAGGAATCTTCAAATTAAACAATTAAGCACATAATCTCACTCATGTATTTTATCGAACACCTTCGAAGCATACATGGGAATTTAGATAATATTGAAATTAATTAATATCTAATCAAATCAATTAATCAACAAAAAGGTTCCCTAATTAGTGTCTAACCAGCCACTAATTACAATTACACAAATTCCCTATCAAATATAACTTAACCAAGATAATATGTGAAAGAGAAAAAGTATAGGAAAATAGAGAAATCATTAGCCAAAATTCTATGTGTTCTCCATGGATTCAAGCTTCTCCAAGAGCTTCCTCCTAGCTAACCTCAAGATGAACTAAAGCTTCATGGGATGTTGGAGATGGAATGGAGTGGATGGATTGAGAAGGCGTGGTGGTGGAATGAATGAATGATTGGTGAATGGATGGATGGATTGGATGATTGATGAATGGTGCCTAAATTGGTTTGATGAAGGCTGAATAAATAGGCAAGAGTTTACGAAAATTTGGAGGCATGAATAGAATGGATTGTGCGAATGGATGAGGGTATGAATGAATTATGAATGGACTAGGATATGGAGACGTGAATGTAGTGTAGAGGCGTGAGATGGGATAAAGTCTGGACGATGGAATCTACTCCCTTTCACGTGCTTTTTAATGAATCACATGCAGCTTCTTATTTCCTTCTTTGCGTTATTATTCACGTGCCCAACCTCTCCTTGAGTTTTTGCATTCTCCACGTCTCCTCCTTCAGCTCATGCTCTGTTATTTCATGCAGCTCATTCTTCTCTCTCGAGCTGCCCTCATGCAGCTTCTTCTTTGTTATTCTGTAGCTTTCCCATGTCACCTTTCCTACGTTGTTCTTCCACGTCTTCTGCTCAGCTTCTGCATGTTCTGGAGCTTCCAACTCGCAGCTTCCTCGTTCAGTTCTCGATCCAGCGTCTCCCTTCCCCTGAGTTAGCTTCAACGTTTCTTCATCTTGATACTGTACCTGTTTCTGCATGTGTGTATAGGTGTGGGCCCCGCTGTTTATTTTATTATATTCTATATGTTCTTCTACTGTTTCTGCAGCTCTTCTTCACGTTAAAACTGCAGCTCTTCATTCTTCTCAAGCAGGGACTGCCTCTTCTTTGAACCAGAACTCCATCGTGCTTCATTCTTCTTCCTTATTCAAATGCTTCGTTGATGGTTCTCTTATCTTCATCTCAGCTCGTGTCCTTCTCCTTCACAGCCTCTTCCTCGAGCTTCTCACGTGTTCATGTTGTTTGTGGCTTTTCTTTAGCCAAGCTCGAAGCTTTTCTTTTTTAAAGTACCCTTGCAGCTTCTTGTTTCACACAAGCAACTAATGCTTCCTCGTGCTCTTCTCATGAATCCACTAATGAACCACGTTGCTTCCATTTCTGTTCAGCTACTGCCTATAACTACTTCTTTGTTTGTTTCTTCTCTTCACATGAGTATATGGAAGAGTGGGTGGCTGTTCACATGCTTTCTTCCATGCAAATTTATTTCATTCTTTCCTCCCATAACCCGTAGCTTAAGTGGGTGCTTTCTCTTTTTCTCTTCTTTGTTCCAACCATGTCAACTCTTGTTAACCCATTTATATGAAGAGTGAAGTTGCATAAGTTGAAGCCTATCTCTCCTTTTGCTCTTCTTCAAATCAATTTTCTATTCAAGCTCCATTTATCCATTGAAACTGCACAAAAGAATGGAAATTCTTAATAGGAAAAATTCACAAAATCATTTAAAGAAATTTTATGCATTAAAACTCAATAAATTTGCCAATTAATTCATAAAGTGCATAAATGGCTAATGAAATCAATTTATATATAATTAAACCCTTAAAGCCATATTTGGACACTAAAATGCTTGAGATAAGGAGAATAAAATATATATAAATTTTGCTTATCAGTGAGGTACCAAGGTAGAGTGTGCATACCCAAGGATGAAGAGTTGAGGAACATAGTGTTATCAGAAGCTCATAAGAGTCGGTACACCATTCATCCGGGCACCACTAAGATGTATAGGGATCTTAAGAAAAGCGTTTGGTGGCCTGCGATGAAGTCAAACATAGAGAAGTTTCTTGCTAGATGTCTAATTTGTCAGAGGGTTAAGATTGAGCACTAAAGACCCGCAGGTTTGCTACACCCTTTAGAAATTTGGGAATGGAAGTGGGATAATGTATCCATGGATTTTGTGATGGGTTTGCCTAGAACATCCTCGAGTTATGATGCTATTTGGGTGATTGTGGATAGATTGATGAAGTCTGCCCACTTTCTACCCATTAGAGCCATTTATCCTCTAGATAGACTAGCTCAACTGTATATTCGTAAAATTGTAAGATTACATGGTGTCCCTAATAGCATTGTGTCAGATAGAGACCCAAGGTTTACCTCAAAATTTTGGCAGTCTCTGCAAGAAGCTTTAGGTACTAGTCTTAACTTTAGCACTGCTTATCATTCTCAGTCTAATGGACAGAATGAGAGGACCATTCAGACCCTTGAGGACATGCTTAGGGTTAGTGTGTTAGAGTTAAAAGGGTGTTGGGATGTGTACTTGCCTTTAGCTGAGTTTGCTTATAATAATAGTTACCATTCCAGTATCCAGATGACACCATTTGAGGCACTTTATGGGAGGAAGTGTCAATCACCTTTGTGTTGGGTAGAACTTGGTGAGAGAAGTCTCTTAAATCTAGACATAGTGGACCAAACCACCAACCAAATAGAGCTCATCAGAAAAAAGTTGTTGGATGCCCAAAGTAGGAAAAAGAGTTATGTGGATAAAAGAAGGAGGACCTTAGAATTTGAGATAAGAGACCATATGTTCCTTAAAGCTACTCCAATGACGGGTGTAGGACGGTCTATCAGGACAAGAAAGCTCAATCCTCGTTATCTTGGTCCTTTCTAAATCCTTGAAAGGATAAGACTCGTGACCTATAGAGTTGCTTTACCTCCAAACTTGGCCAGATTGCATGATGTGTTCCATGTGTCCTAACTAAAAAAGTACCACTCGGACCCTTTGCATGTCATTGAGCATGAGAATGTGCATCTACAAGATGATTTGTCTTATATAGTTAAGCCAAAAAGGATTGTGGACTCAAAAGTCAAATAGCTGCATAATAAGGACATCCTCCTGGTAAAGGTAGTATGGAAGGGACTCACTTCAAATAAAGCAACTTGGGAGACAGAGGAGGCAATGAGGAAGGATTATCCTGCATTATTTGAGTAAGGTATGTCTAATTTTGAGGACAACATTTCTAAAAGGAAGGGAGAATGTAACACCCCAAAATTAATTAAGGTGTTAATCATGGATTTAGATTAATTAAGAAAAATTAATATGGAATAATCGGGTAAGTTAAGTGAATGAAAATTTTGAGAGATAAATTATTAATATGAATTGAGAATTAATTGGGATAAAAACTTCATCTAGGCCCAAATTAAATTAAGTAGGACAAGGTTAGGAACTAATGGAGTGCCCAATCTGATTTAATGGATTAGAGACCCAAGGTCCAATTTGTACAAGCTCTTATAAATGGCCCAAGAACCCTTGTACATACCTAAATCAATTGAGTCCTTCAAACTTAGTTTAGCTGAATGAAATTCTGCAACCCAACACCTTAAAGTTAGCCTAACAAAGCTAAAATCTGAAACCTATTTGGAGTTGGATCTTTGGAGTAGCCCATAACCCATAGAAAACCTAACTTAAACCCTAAAAACTAACCTAGCCACCCCCCATTCTGCAGAACCACAAGAAACACACATAAAATTCAGAGGTCCAAAAGAGAGGCTAAGGTTCTTGGCATGTTTCTACCATTTCCCACTTCTAAAGCAAGATTTAGCCAAGGTAATAGTTATACAACTTAGTCCTCTCATCTTTCCCTTTAATTTGACCTAATTAATGTTTCAATTAGAGCACTTTCACCCACACCCAAAATCTGAAACATGCCATTTGATGTTTCCATGGTAAAATTTCGTAGGTTGAGGCTAAGGCTAACATTAGGTAAGTATAAACTCTTTTTCTTGAGGTATTTCTGCTGGTTTGAGACCTCAATGATTGGATTATAGTATGGGCATTAATTTTTCATGAATTTGCTTAGGATTTAGGGTGAGATATTAAAGTTTCTGGTAGAAGACACCTCCATTCCGAATTTTGGGACTTTGTAGTGTGAAGAGGATTTTGTACCACTAGTGGCTTTTGTAATTTGTCTACAAGTGAGGTAACTGGGACTATATTAATTCTAGGCATATATCTATTTCAATTTTATATTTGCTGCACATGAATGATTTGAAATGCTGAATGAATTGATTAGCTATCTATTGTATTGTGATTGGACCTTGTGAGTCCATGGTGGAGTTGTGGTGCGGCTGCCACCCGTGCATGTGCTTCAATCAGGCACCGGGTTATGATCAAACCCCAGATGCACTAAGCCTTAATTATGCTCAATGGGGAGTAGGTGCCGTGGACGGGCCTCTCCCAGTATTATTGGCCTTTAACATATGGAATTATGATTGCTAGTATGGGATGGTAATCATAGTAGCCTAACCATTTCCTTTGCTGATATGGCTGTTATAATTCTGATGTTGATTTTGATTCATGCATATATGTTAATTAAATTAGATATTATGAATGGAAATTTTCTTGGTTACTAAGATTCGCATCTCACCCCATTTCATAGGATTATGCTTTCAGGTGAAGGCTCTTCTGGTAAGGATAAGGGGAAGTAAGTGGATAAAAATCTATGAACTCCAACCATGTGAGGAGAAGGCTACACTTAGGCTGATTTATTTAATATAGATGCTAAATTTTGTATTCCTTTTTGTATAGCATCATCATGTAATCATGTTGCCAAGTGTAGACTCTTATGTTTTAATTACTTAGGATGTATTTATTGAGGAGTTAGGCCTCATCTTAGCTTGATATTGGATGTATGAACCCATAACACCTGATGTATGAATTTTACTGAATTTATGGTATGGTATACTGTTGGAAATATAATTATGTGATGTATTAGATATTGATATGAACCATTGATGTATGAAATCTCTAACAGAATGTATTTCGAATGTTAATTGTCAATAGTGCATGAATTCTTGCTGTCATTAGTCCATGAATTTGCTAACATGTGGTAATTGGATGAGTAGGAATTAGTACTTAAGTTTTGAATTGGTAATGGTAGAATAGCATAAGGTAGATAAATACCATTAGAGTCATATAAAATGAGAGGAAGTGGTCTCAGGGTATTCCTAAGAAGAGAATTGGAGTGCATGAGATGAAATTTGGGAGATGTAGTTACAGGAGGGAGTCACGCTGTGGCTAGGAAGGCTTCACCGCGGCCTGAAGAGTGACAGTGGCAAGGAACACCGCGGCTTGAGGAACCTCGCCATGGCTCAGTGTGAAAAAAATCGCCCAAGAGGGTGGCAGGACGAAACCTCACCACGGCGCAACATGTACCGCCACAGCGCTACATGTACTGCCATGGCACTAGTCGAGGAAACTATGTAAGGAGTGTCCAATAGCGAGCCTCGCCAAGGCGTAAGAGTTTTCCATTGAGGTAAGAATCGTGGGAATTTGAACAGTAGTCCCATGAGGTATTTCCGCCATGGCGCCACGTAAGCTAGCCGCGGCTATGGCCGTTGTGAAATTTGCGTAAATTGCCCAATGATTCTCGAGAGTAACTTGGCCATAGCGCAAAGTGAAAAACATAGTTTTCAAGCTCCAGAACCTAACTTAGCCGCGGCGGGAGGGTTCCAAATCATGGCACAGGTCCCTAAACTCCTACCTTTAATATAGAAACCCTAGTTTCTTCAATGGTAATGCTAGGAAATGATATAGGAACACTTATGTGAGGTTTTTGTGTGTTGAAATTGATGGATGGATGAATCACAAACCCCTCATGATAGTATAATCTCTTTTATGCATTCTCACATTTGTGATTGTTTAGTGATGACCCTAACATCAAGGTTCAAATTTTCTTATATTTTCATAATGTAATAAATTGTAATGACTCCACACCTTGATCATTGATTATTAATCTTGTATTTAACCATAATTATCATGTTTAGAAGATAGGGTTGTCACACTAGGTGGACCAAGTGGATAAGGTAATGGAAGCCAACCACCTTGAAGAAGAGAGCTTAACAACATAATGCATGATTTTTAGTTCTTTAAAGCCATATTCATGTCAAATGATGTAACCTATACTTGTAAATGGTCTATGACCTTTGGAATATATGTAATTATGATAATATATGATGTAGAAATGAAAGAATGTGTTATGTGAATGATAGAATGTAAATTGAGTATGTATGGGAAATGTGGCTTCATGAATGGCATTGTGGAATTATGTATATGTGTAGATGAAATGGCCAAAATGCGATGCGTGAGGTTTGAAACCATTTGGCCAGCTCACACAAGTCTCAATTATGCTTTTAGACTTGCCCAAAAGGTGCCAAAACCCAAGAAAAGTCATTTGGACAATTTAGTACCCTATATGGAGCCAAAATTGACCATAAGGGAACCCTATATCACTTTTTGTCCAAATGAGCTCTTCTTGATCTGATATTTGGTATGACATTAAAAATTTTTGAGAGCTTTTTAGGAAGCTAAAAAACATAATTTTCGGAGGTCTACAGAATATTTGATGAATTTTTAAAGTTGAAAAATTTTTTGGTTTTGGTTATGTCATTGTTCGCTGAGGTCCGAAAATGAAATCTATCACATAGGGCTCAAATGATATCCAATTGCCACAAAATTTTATACAGAGAAAATAGAAATTCCTAGATATTTGTGCCACTAGAATCACCTTATTTAGAGGTCTAGAGAGGGAGATATAATTTTTTAAAGAATTTGTTTAGTATCAGGAACTTCACCCAACCTCAATTATTGTTTGATTAGATTTTGAGGTCTGGGCATGCCTGAGCTGGTTTAAAGTTATTTTTTGACTCTAGCTAACATCCACAACTTTCCAAATTGGTATCATTTGCATGGATTGGATATTTGTGAAATTAATTGGACATTTTCAAAGTTTGCTACAAAAATCTATAACAATACCAGTGGACAGCTTGACCTCTAGATCTTTTCGAATGTCAAACGTCCTCTGTGATGGATGTTATAGTTTGGACATATTTTTAGTATGAATTAGACATCTATATCTTTCCATAATAGCCAAGAATGCATGATATTGATTTTTCTAGAATTAGTTATGATTTTTCAAAGTTTGTGACAAAATTGATCCAAAACTGGCCGAAAATGAATATGTACATTTTATGCTTCCTTTTGAGTTTCTTGAGGTGTAGGCCACTTTTGGTAATGCAAATGAGTTGTATTCAAGTAATTAAATATGAGAATGTATTGTATGAGCTCACACGGTCTACGTGACATCTAATGAAATTTTTATACACGACGTAACGCAAGAAATATATTATTTTAATGGATTTTTCTTATTTCCCCTCATGGAATGTATCATATGAACATGAAAATGTGATAGAAATGAGCTAGAAATTATGGTGTTACAATATCTACCTTGGATTCAAGCTTGCTTTCAATGGCTTTTCTTCTTGGTTTGCTTCTCCTCGAATTTCAAACTATCCCCCCTTTAATCTGGACTTAAAATAGAACCATTTCATTCAACAAAACCATAGAGAGAATGTAACACCATATGATTCTATCTTATTTCATACTATCTCCATGTCTCATGTCATGAATCCCATGAAGGGAACAAGAAAAATCAATTAAAATAATGGGTTTCTTAAAATTACGTCGGGTATAAAATTTTCATTCGGGGTTTCGTGGATCATATAAGCTCATATATCACATTCTTATATTTAATTACATGGAAAAAACTTATTTTCATCATCAAAAATGGCCGACAACTCGTGAAAAACAAAGGGAAGCATAAAACTCATATTTATATTTTCAGCCAGAATTTTGCCATTTCTACCACAAAATTTGAAAAATCATAACTAATTTTAGAAAATTTAAAATCATGCATTCTTGGCCTTTATGGAAAGCTACACATGTCTAATTTATGTGAAAAATATGTCCAAACCATGAAACACAATACAAAAGACGTTTGATATTCAAAAAAGTCTAGAGGTCTGGCTGTCCACTGATGCTATCACAAGTTTCTGCAGCAAATTTCAAAAATGTCCAATTAATTTCACAAAAATCCAATCCATAAAAATGATACCAATATGGAAAGATAAAAATGTTAGCTAGAGGGAAAAAATAACTCCGAACTATTTTAGGCACTTCTAGACCTCGAAACCTAATCAAATAATACCTGAGGTCAGTCTGAACACCTGGTACTGGGCAGAATCTTTAAAAATTCATATCTCCCACTCTAGACATCTAATTGAGGTGCTTCTAGTTGGCATAAGTCATTGGAAATGTCTAGTTTTTTCATATAAAATTTTGTGGTAATTGGACACCATTTGTGCCCTGTGTAATAGAAATCATTTTCAAACCAATGCTATAGTACCAATAACCAAAACCAGAAAATTTTTCAACTTCAAAAATTCTCCAAATATTCCATAGACCTCCAAAAATTACATACTTTATCTTCCCAAAAAGCTATCAATGAGCTCTAGATGCATGCCAAAATTCGGACCAAGAAGAGCTCATTTGGGCAAAAAGTGACATAGCCTCATGAAATGGTCATTTTTGCTCCCTATCAAGAGTCACTTTGATGCAAATGGCCTCCTCTTGAGTTTGGCACCTTTTGGGAAAATTTAAAAGTATAATTATAACTTGCGTAAACTACCCAAGTGGTTCCAAATCCCATATTTTCACTTTAGCCATTCAACATCCATTAATGCACTATATATACATGCCATTCAAGGGTCCAAATCCACAATCTCATTGATTTAAGGTCACATAAGGTCTACATGAAGTCTATACATCATGTTACAAGTGTTCAAGGTCTTATATTACTAAAAATAATATATAAAAAGCATCTTTGACATTCCATTACAAGTTAGGCTACAAAATAAATAAAGTGTAGCCATTCAATGCTCTTCGCTTGCATTTCTTTAGTTTTGAGCACCACCTAGACATTTCAAGAGTAAAAAGGAAAGGGGAGTGAGATTTCAAGAATCTCAATAGCTCACACACCCATTCACCCACAAATTCAAGGCATACATACATCAAGAATACAATTATGCAAGCATAAAGTGTGCAAAGCCACATTTCCATACCACATTAATGCATTAAACCATTTCCATGGCCTAGGGATTTTTGGTTTTGCCTCATCCCATTTCTGGGACTTTTGGAAGTACCTCACTCTTGGCCTAGGGACTTTTGACTTAGCCTCACCCATCTAAAGGACTTTTGGTCTAGTCTCACCCATACCTTAAGACTTTTGGTACATCCTCACCCACTTTAAGGGACTTTTGGCATCACCTCACCTTTAAGAGTCAATCTCACATTCAAAGGCATTCAAGATCATACATTGGTACTAATGCAATTTCAAGAGATCATGTGGAATATTACCAAATCATAAGAACACATACAAGCACACCATGACATACATATGCACACAAGAAAGTATGAAGAATAAGGTGGAGATCTACCTTTCAATTTATGCAAGCTTACTTTGTTAATTCCTTCCCCTCCTTGATTTCACAAGAGCACTTAGGTGGTTAGTTGTTCTCTTGGCCTAGGCATCACAAGGAACACACAATCACATACTTGAAGTAAGCCAAGACACTAAACTAAAGTTTAAACACACACTTGGTTTCATGCTTGGCATTATGGTTCCATAATTAGTCTACTGAAGCAACTCTTGGAATTCAATTTTTGGGTTCCATTCTTTTGTTATTTCTAGACTTCTTGGACTCATTTAAAGTCCTTGGAGCCATCACACATTCACTTGCACAATTGGAAATCTAAGTTGCTTCATAAAGCACCATTATGGCACCATTAGTCCATCTCTCATTCCATGGCTCCTAAATTTTTCCCAATGGTTCCTATCATCTTCTAATATCATATGAAGTCTCAAACCAAGGTTAGAACAAATTGAAACACTCCTTAACCTTATGAACTATGGTTAGCCGAAACAAGCACTATGTTTAGGGTTTATGGAGCTTTTGAATTTTCTTTGATGGGAAAGCCACTTGGGAAGGTTTCTAGGAGTCTTAGGAGCTCAAGGGAACATTCAAATAGCCAAGAAAACTTTCACAAAAAAAATCAAATTTTACAAAACCCTAAGGAAGCTTACACTTTTCTATCTTGATTTTCATTAGTTTTTGCTTGAATTTCTTGCCATATTCTTAATCCTTGCACTCTTTTTCCCAAGTTCCTCCCTTGGTTCTACCCAAAATTTATCTCCTCCTACCCGTTTATGTTGGTGGAAAGTAGCACAAGGAAGAGCAACAAGGATGAAGCATCAAGAATGGAAAATTACCTTGCTTCTAAGCTTGTTTCCAAAGCCTTTCTTCCTTGGTTCTCTTCTCCTTGGAAAATTCAAAATTTTCCCCTTGGTTCTAGACCTAAAATAAAACCAAAAAGCTTAACTAAACCATAGAAAGAGAAGAGGAAGAGAGGAGAACCAGATTAGAAGAGGAAGAGGCATAAGATTCAATGAGACTACTTAGTTTTTCCTTGGTTTTCTTCCTCTTTTTCTTTCCCTTTTGGTCTGCCTAAGAGAACAGATCAATTTCTATATTTTGGGCAGAAAATTTCGTGCTTAAAAAGGTGGGAGAAGAAAGAAGAAGTGTGTGGGAGTTTTTAGAAGCATATTTTTTCAAAAATTCTAATTTCATCCTTCTGTAATGGTAATTTTGTTTCAGCTTCATTTTAGCTCCTTTTTTAAAATTGTCTTTTCCATTATAAAATTTAGGTTCCCAATTTAATAAAATGCCTTTGGAATCACTCAATTTGGAGCTAAAACCTTATCGAACGACTCCGTCAAAGTTCAAACTCAGTGACGTTAGAAAACATACACCAGAGAGGCTTTACCAGTCCTAGGGCTTCCCATGGTTTTTGGGGCCTTTGAAAACCTTAGGAAACTCAAAACTTTCATTTTAAAAGGCCTCCTATATGTTTTTTCAAAAGTTGCACTTATTTATGAAAATGTCATTACGTTTCGTCAGTTTCCGTTATAATTTGTTTCTCTGTCCTAACTCCATTTTTCTTTCCGTCTGAGCCTAGAATTATCAGTTTTAGGAGTCTAGGATTCTAGCCAAATTTTTTGAAACATTATCTAGCCCATTTCAAAGGACTTGCTTTTATATGACTCATTTCGTCATTTTACAAAAATTACGTTCGTTACAAAGAAAGCTTGGAAGGAGAGGAACAAAGTTGTAAAAGGAAAAAGCATACAAATTCTTAAATTTTTCTACATTTTTTCCTTGTTTTCTTCCTCCTTTTTGAGCTCTTCTTGTGCACCACTTTTCAATGAGCTCTCCCCTGGTTTTTGGCAGATGCAAGATCAGTCTAAGAAGAGGGGAGAAGTGGCATGATTTATATGGAAGTTTTAGGAACATTTCATTTACAAAAATTCCAATTTTGCCCTTTTGTTGTGGCATTTTCATTTTAGATTTGTTTTAGCTCCTTTTTTAGAATCATCTTTTTCATCATAAGAATTAGGTTCCTAATTTAATAAAAAGCCTTTGGAATTACTCAATTTGGAGCTAAAACCTTCCCGAACGAATCCTTCAAAGTTTGGGCTCACCGTCGTTAGAAAATGTATACCAGAGGGATTTTAACTGTCTCGGGGCTTCTTATGATTTTTAGGGCTTCTAAGAACCTTGGGCAACTCAAATTTTCCATTTAAAAGGCCCTCCTATGAGTTTTTCCAAAAATTATGCGTAATTATAAAAATGTCACTATGTTTCGTTAATTTTTGCTACAATTGTACTTCATTGTCCTAGCTCCATGTTTATTGTCGTTTAAGCCTGGGATTATTATTTTTTAGGAGCCTAGGATACTACCCAAATATTTTGAGACATTATTTAGCTCATTTTAATGGACTTGTTTTTATATAGCTCATTTTGTCATTTTACAGAATTTACTGTTTGCTACAAAAGCACTCCCTAGGTACTTCATTTAGCTTTAGGTCGAGACAAGCACTCCTTTGACTTCCATTGAGATTTTGCCATTTTCTTGGGTAATTTGAGCCATATAAGATATCCTTAGCTCTTTTCTAATTCAAATATGGCCTTAGGGAATTCAAATTATCTTCTTATGGTTTTACATCTTCTATAGCTCAATTGGAAACCCTAGGTGACATAACATGCTCTTTATGGCTTTCTATGGTGTTTTCTTTGCATAATCTTACTTTCCTCCCTTCTAAACTCTTATTTATATCAAGCTTTTTATTGAATTCAAGCTCTCTCCACTACCTCTTTCTTTAGGTTGAAACATACAAAGGATGAAAGTCCAAGGAACATCAAGTTTCTAACTTATGGCATACCTTGTTTGAAAGCTTGTTCAATGGTGATTCTTAAGCCATAATTGATTGCTTCAAACTTTCACTTTTCCTCAAGAGATTAGCCATCAAACTCTTCCTTTCAAGAATTTAAAAGCATCGAGAGAAACAGAATAAAGAGAGGAGAAAGTTTCATAACTAACTTATAGCAAAATTTCATATATTTTTATATTTTTTGTCTTCATTTCGTTTCTCTCTCCTCCATATCACTTGGATGCCATGGTTGGTCTATTTCTGAGCTAAAGTGTTGGTTTGAAAGGGTTGAGAAGCTGGCTTGACTATATTAAAAGGTGGAGGAAGATTTTTATAACAATTTCCAAAATACTAATTATGTCCCTCTACTTTCGTTCCTTTGTTTGAGCTCGTTTTAAATCTTTTTTTAGAGCCATCTTTTCCATATAAAAATTTGGGTCCTCTAGTTTATTAAAAACATATTCTTCCAATTTTATGAAGTTTGGAACCATCCCAAATCATCCAGTCAAAATTTCAATCAACCCATTGCTAAAATTGCATACCAAAAGGGTTTTAATGATTATGATGATTCTTATGATTTTCAAAGCCTCTAAAAACCCTTATGAGCTCAATTTTATCATTTAAAAATCCTTTCTTTAGATTTTCAAAAAGTTACTCAAAATTATGATTTTTGCTATTATAAGTCATTTCTTACTATCTAGCCACTCACTTCAGCTTTAATTTTAGGCCACCTCTAGTTCCTTACCCTAATTTTTAGATGCTCTATTTATTAATCTGACCTTATTTTTCCTTAGTTCATTTCATTATGAGGGTCTTCTTTTGTAATCTCTTTGATTTTGATCCAGTTTTAGAGAGACAAGATATTACAATATATGTGCCTTTTTGTGGAATAATACCTTGTACTATGGCTGAGCTAGCATTTATGACTTCCAACCAATCTATAAGATGCTTGATTGAAGAGTGTTAGGAATTCTTAGTGTTCTTCTCTATTCATGCAGAGGTAGAAGAGGGTATAAAGAAGATACCCATGGTTAGGGAGTTTCCAAAGGTATTTCTTGTAAAGATTAAAGGGTTACCACCTCAAAGAGAAGTAGAGTTTTCAATTGATCTAGTTCTTGGGGCAAAACCAATATCTGAGGCACCATATAGAATGGCCCCACCAGAGTTAACAGAGCTAAAAAACCAGATATAGGAACTTTTAGAGAAAGGGTTTCATTAGACCTAGTGTTTCTCCTTAGAGAGCACCAGTCCTATTTGTAAAAAAAAAGGATAGGAGTTTGAGGCTCTGTATAGATTATAAAGATTTAAATAAAGTTACAATTAAGAATAAATACCTTTTACCCAAGATTGATGGCCTCCTAGATTAATTGGTAGAGGTGTTAGTATTTTCTAAGATAGACTTAAGGTTAAGGTATCATCAACTAAGGGTTAAGGTTGAAGACATCCTCAAAACTACATTCAAGGCTAGCTATGGGCATTATAGGGTTTTAGTCATGCCTTTTGGTCTCACCAATACACTTGCAATCTTCATGGACTACATGAATAGAGGCTTTAAGCCATATCTAGATCAATTTGTTATGATCTTTATAGACGACATGCTTGTCTATTCCAAATCTCCAAAAGAGCATGAAAGGGGTTTGAGGATAGTCCTAAGAACCTTAAGAGAGAAAAAGCTTTATGTCAAACTTAGTAAGCATAAGTTTTGTCTCATCGAGATGCACTTCCTAAATCATATGATTTTTTGGTCAAGGGTCATAGTAGATTTCTATAGAGTATAGGCAGCCCTACAATAGGAAAGACCTAAGACAATCACAAATATTAGAACTTTTCTAAGTTTGATAGGCTATTATAAGAGGTTCATAAAAGGGTTTTCCTAAATAGCCTCACCACTAACTAGACTCACCAGAAGGGATAAACCGTTTATATAGGATGATAAGGGTTAATTTTCCAAGAGTTAAAATATATGTTGACCACAACCCCAATGTTAATTAAACCTAACCCAGAGGAAACATTCATGATGTATAGTGATGCATCTAAGAAGAGGTTAAGATGTGTTTTAACATAGAAGGGTAAAGTGGTAGTCTATGCCTTTAGATAATTTAGACTGTACATGGAAAACTATCCCACTTATGACCTAAAATTAACAGCAGTGATTTTTTCTCTTAAGATCTAGAGGCACCTTTTGTGTAGTGTTAATGTAGAAGTATATATAAACTAGAAAAGCCTAAAGTACTTGTTTGATCAGAAAAAGATAAATATAAGACAAAAGACGTAGATGTAATTCCAAAAGGATTATGAGCTTACAGTGAGATAGGTAAGGCCAATGTAGTGGCAAATACCTTAAGTATGAAATCCAGCTACGTAGCCATATTGATGCCTAAGGAATAAGAGTTGATAAAGAATTTCAAAGACATAAGTCTCACATGTCAGGTGCAACTAGGTTGTTTGTTTATGAGTGAGACTAGAATAGAGAGTGATTTCAAAACTCAAGTATATTAAGCATATGTATGTTAAGAAAGTTATGAGTTAGTTCTCCCAGGGTAAAAGCCTAAAATTAAATGTTTCAAAGGGAAGTATATTTAAGATACCATGAAAGGTTGTATATTCCCCTTAAGATAGAATTGAGAGAAAAGATCTTAGAATAAGCCTATAAGAGTAAGTACACTCTTCACTTACATAGTACAAAGATGTATCAAGATTTAAAAGAAATGTTTCAGTGACTTGGGATGAAGAAAGAAATAGCAGAATATGTGTCTAGATGTTTAGTATGTCAAAAAGGTTAGGATTGAGCACCAGAAGCTAGCAGGGTTACTCTAACCCTTAAATATCCTTGAATGAAAATAGGATAACATTTCTGTGGACTTTATTATGGGTTTACCTAGGACATCTGCGGGAAATGATGCCATTTGGGTGATAGTGGATAGACTAAATAAATCTACACATTTCTTGCCAATTAAAGCCACTTATACTCTAGACAGACTAGCTCAATTGTATATAAAGGAAGTAGTAAGGTTACATAGGGTACCAAATAGTATAGTGTCAGACCAAGACCCTATATTTATATCCAATTTCTAGAAGTTTATGTAGGAAGCTTTAAGGACTAAGTTGAGATTTAGCATAGCGTACCACCCTCAAATTGATTGTCAAATAGAGATGACGATTCATACTTTAAAAGATATGTTAAGAGCTTATATGCTAGAGATGAAAGGGATTGGGATGCATACTTACCATTAGTAGAGTTTGCCAATAACAATAGTTACCATTCCAGTATAGAAATGGCACCATATAAAGCATTGTGTGGGAGGAAGTGTAGATTTCCATTTTGCTGGGTTGAATTAAAAGAAAAGAGTTTCATAGGCCCTAATATAATAGACCATACCACCAAATAGATATAGTTTATTAGGCTAAAGCTTCAAATGGCTTAGGGTAGATAAAAAAGCTATGCAAATACTAGAAGAAAGCTATTAGAGTTTGAGGTTGAAGATCATGTTGATAAGCATGATTTTTATATATTTTAATTCTCTTAACTTGAGCATTTTAATGATCAAATATGGCTTTAGGGGTTTAATTAGGTGGAATTTGATTTCATTAGCCATTTATGTACTTTATGAATTAATTTGCAAAATTATTGAGTTTTAATGCATGAAATTTTTTTAAATAATTTTATGGATATTTCTATTTAATATTTTCCATTCTTCTGTGCAAATTTTAATGGGCAAATGAAATCTAAATGGAAAGATTGGTTTTAAGGAGAAATGCAAGCGGTTGGAAGAATAAAGAGAAGGAATATATTGTTTCCATGGAATCACACACATGGCATTTTCACAAAGCTCCATGTAGCATGCATCCACCTTCATGAACTCAAGTTCTTCCTTCCTTTCACTTGAAGACATTTACACTTAATCACTCATCCATCTTTTCACTCACCCATAACATTCTTTCACTTGCTTCATTCACACCTTCACACCAACATCATCATGCATCATCATTTCGCATGTAACCATAGGTCCTATGTCATTTAACTAATCAAATGTGGAATGCGCTCACATATTACTCATAAGTTCAGTCCATCAATCACACAATACCACGAGCTCTCCATTTTCTAGCTCAAACTCACATGGTTTCTTATTCATCCATGCACTTGTCCAGCCATTCATTTGTACACTCCATGTAACACTCAAGGCATGAGGTTCGGCTATGTATTCCACGTTCTAACCACTTCTTTCATACACTCACACACACATGCATGGTCCAACAGCTACCCACTTGTAGGATAAGCATGTGAAGAATATGGGAAGTGATGTAGAATATAAACTACATGGGATGAAGGGATGGATAGAGTGTAGAGAGAAGAGAAGCTATGGTTCTGATGTGAAAAGCTAAGAATGAAAAGAGAATAAGAAGCTTGCATGGCAGCAGACACTATAGCAGCTCAAATGAGAGAGAAGCAGCATTGGAAGTCATATGAGCATAATACAACTCCCTCTCTTAGGTTTGTAAACAAAAGAAACACGAGCTAGGCATGTGATCATTTAGACAAAGAGAAGAAGCCACAGGTTTATGGATAAAGTTCACACACAGTACCTTTCTCTCCTTCTATGTAAGCACAAGGCATTAAACCATGCAGCAATGTCCAGTAGAAATGCAAAGAGCTAACATGGAGAAAAGTAACTAAAATAAAGAAGAAATAGCCATAGGTTCTGGTGCTTTGAGAGGAAGAAGAAGGAGCTAAGTTAAAGAAGAAGCAACATAAGCATTGGGTTCATCAAGAAGCTATAAGTTGGATAGAGAGACACGAGTAGAATAGAGATTCACATAAGGTTGGAAGGAACATGTAGCCACAGGTTTGAGGATTCACATGAAGAGAAACACGAGTCCAGAACTAGCAGTAGCCCTTAACTTCATGCACACACAAAAGTTGACATGGGAAACTTGTGGTAAACAAGAATGAAAACACATAAAGCAAAAGCAGAAGGAGTTATGGGTTCATAAAAAATGAAGCTAGAGGAGAAGCACGTGAGATGAGGAGCATGAAAATCATATGATCTTTAATGAGGATTAGAAGCTATGAGCCCCATGACACATGAACAGTAGCACGTGAAGAGAGCAAAATGAGAAGCTGACTGATAACTCAATTATTATCTACATTTTTACTCATTAATTATGGACTTTCTGTTAATGAATTGATGATGTTTTGAGCTTTAATGAATATTATTTGGATTAGGAAATAAAATATTATCTTTTGGAATTTTAGTGAATAACTTGGACATTTTAATGATACTCTATTTCCTAGATGATAATTGTATTCCATAGGCCATTGATTCTATTTATTTTGACTTAGGACTTTTCATGTAAAAGGAAGTAGATTTATTCTTTCACATGTTGCATGGGTTTCCTCAAGTTCTCTTAACTAACCACTAAGCCAAGCATGTGAAGAAGTAGCTCCTTACATCTATGTCTAATGAAGCTCTCATCCATTCCACCAAAAAGAAGTACTTCCACATAGCAAATGAGTCACACAAAGGCTACATGTTTAGAAGGTTTCACGTGGCAAGGGGGGAGAAGCTACAAAAGAAGAAGCGAGCTCCAGCTCCTTTGTTCTCACATGGAAGAGACACATTATCATACACATGCATGGCTCCACTTTAAGCTATCACTAGAACACACACATGCAACTGAAACAAAGAAGAAGCTGGGATTCTATTAAGAAGGCAAGAAGCTCTTCTTTATAGGTTTAAAATGTGATAAAGAGGTTGGAGATTTAATGAAGCATGTGTATGGGAGTCTTATTCACACAAGAGTTGAAGGATTCATTAAAAAGCACGTAATGTAGGACGTGGAGTAGCAACAAAATTAATAAACCCTTGCAAAGCCATGTAGAGAAGGAAAACATGTAGAAGAACAAAGCATGAAGCATAATAGTCACAGGTAAGGGAAGAAGAAGCTACATCTTGAGAAGAGAAGGAAGTACAAGCTGTTGTGGAGAGAAAAAGCTACAGGTTATCTCATGCAAAACTGCACATGGAAGAACATTCAAATCCAGCTCTATTTTCACACAAGGGAAGTAAGTGAACATCAAGAAGAATGCTGCAGCCACTAAATTTCCACTTATGGGTTTGTGAGCAGAACACATGAAACTAAGACCAAAACAAACATGTAAAAGGGTATAATGTGGACTAGATTTAAGAGAAGAAGCAAACAAAGAAGGCATGGGCTGAAAGTAGCACATGATGAGGCTTGAGTGTAGAAACATGTAGCTATGGGTTGAAAGAGAAGCTAACGTGGAGAAGATGAGAAAAGAACGTAGAAAGAAGCATGAGACAGCCACAAGTTTAGAGGACTGAACAGTAAAAAGAAACACAGCTCTTATACATGATGGACCACTCATGTATGGAGAGAACAAACACCACCAGTTCTGACACAGCAATAGGAGAAGGAGCTTCGCGTTAATACACACAAAGCTGTTGGATAGAATGTGACGTGAAAGCAATTAAATAAACCACATGAACAGTGTATGGAGCTTGAGTTGACGCAGCACGTGAGAGATAAATGAAAAAAGCACATGAAAAGAACATGAGAAGCTACAAGCAATTGAAACAAGGGAAGAGAAGAGGCTTTATTTATGCATGTCTTGTGTGCTGCCCACATAGCTTCCAGTATACACTCCTTATATGATGAAGTGGATTGGGGCCCACAAGAAGTAAAAGAAGGTGCTAAGGTCTGGGTAGAGGCAACAAGGGGCAGCACATCACGTGATGGGAAAATGATCCATTTATTCATGTTATATTATCATTCCATCGAATAAAGACTGATTCGCAAAACATTCCATCCAGAGACTCCACTTCACCACGTCGTAGCTTCATCCTCACTCCATTTCCACCATTCTTCCACTTCCATAAAGCATTAAATCCCCATCTTATGGCTAGCTAGGAGGACAATCTTAAAGGATCTTGAATCCATAGATTAGAAAAGGATTTTTGGCTAAGATTTTTATCTTTTTCTACACTTTTCTATTTTCTTGTACATGCTTGGTTGAGATGTATTTGATTGAGATTGGTGTAGTTTATAATTAGTGGCTAGTTAGACACTAATTAGAAGACTTTTTATTGATTAATTGATTAGATTAAATATTGAATTTTTCAATTTCCTACAATTATCCATGTACGCAGTCAAAGTGTTTAATGAAATGCATGTAAGAGATTGAGTGCTTGAATGTCTAATTTAAGGATTCGTTAGAATTTCATTAGTTAATTAAACATCCTAAGGTAAAAATTCAGAGGCTAATTGATTGATTAATCACTCATCTAAGTGTTTAAAGAACTTAACCATAAGAATTAGTAATTTAATGGGAGTTAAGGTTTCAATTAACATCAAATTGCTAGTTTCTTGAATCTTGAATGGCAATTCAAGATCCCTTGCCAATGAACACAATTAGGGACTCTTAGACCAGAATTAATTATAATTGGATTAGGATAAGGATAATGGATACTAAGGGATGAATCCTAGGCTAGTCACAAGTCCATCATTCATTCATTAGTTCATGCATTTAGGTAGAAGTAGCTAGGAATTTTGATTCAATTTAAATTCTAGTAATTTAATTAAACCAAAACCCCCTATTAGTTAGGTAATTTTTAGAGTCCTTTAACACTTAGAAAATCCAATTGAACATTGAATTCTATTTTCTAGGGAAACAATCTAGGTTGCACTACTAGCTATATTTTTCAACCTAGTTTATTTTGAAGGTTGTGCGACATAGCCATCATTGACGTGGGAAGGAATAAGAAGCCACGAATTTTGGGGAGCTAGCTAAAGAAAAAACATGTGGATTGCTACTGGCTAGATAGAGACCTCGATAGTTTTGTTATGTTGAGGAGAAGAAGCAGACATACAAGCCATGTGATTCATTAAAAGGAAAGCTTAGGCTGAAGTAAGTAAATGAAGGAAGCATGTGATTTAATAAGAGATTCAGGCAAGCTCCAGGGATGTCAACATTCATTCATCATTCATGGATCATCATCCATCATTCATTTATGGGTTAATCCATTCATTGGAGTATCCAGACCACATCACCTATGATCTAATAATCCACTTCATTTTTTGACGGACCATCAGAGTACAAATAACCCATTCCATCACATGGACCCATCAAAAACACGTGAGATTTATCCAGAGAGGAAGGCACATGATTTTTAATGAAGAGGCTGAGGCAACCAGGAAATCATCTGATTAATACACCATTCCATTCATTTGTACTCATTCCATCATCATATTTCATACTTCATCCATGCAGTAGCCATTTCCACTCCATTCTCCACCATTCTTACACCTTCATGAAGCATTAAATCTCCATCTTGTGGCTAACTGAGAGGAGGTCCTTGGTTAAAGCTTGAGTTCAAAGAAAATAGCAAGTGATTTTTGCTAAGCTTCCTATTTTTTATTTTCTCTTTCTACATTAATTTTTGTTATTTTATTTGCTTGGTTAAGCTTGTAAATGATTGAGATTGATGTAGTTTATAATTGATGGCTGGTTAGACATTGATTAGGAGATTATTTGAATGATTATCAGATTAAATTAAGTGTTGAATTTTCATTTCTCCTCTAATTTTTCATGTATGCTATCAAGGTATTTGATGAAATGCATGAGTGAGATTGTGTGTTTAATTATTTAATTTGAGGATTTCTTGGGGTTTGATTGGTTAATTAAACATCCTAGCTGATAATTTAAAGGCTAATTAATCAATTAATCAATCAAATTCAAGTGTTCAATGTTCCTAAAGGCAAGAATTAACGATTTGAAGTGGGATTGAGGTTTTAATTCAATATTATATTGTTAATTTCTTGAATCTTGGATGGTAATTCAAGATCATTTGCCATGAACACAATTAGGGACTCTTATACTAGAATCAATGACAATTGGATTAAGATAAAGATAGTAGATACCAAGAGATGAATCCAAAGCTAGTCACATATCTATCATTCACTCTTTAATTCATGTAATTAGGTAGTAATTAGGAGTTTTAATTCAGTTTCATTTTACTTAGTTTAATTAGATCAAACCTCCCTTAATTAGGTAATTTTTAGAGTACTCTTACACTTAGAAAACCCAATTGAATATTGAATTCTATTTCCAAAGGAGATGACCTAGGTTGTGCCACTAACTATATATTTTCTCAACCTAGTTTTATTTTGAAGGTTGCGCGACACAACTGTCATATGTATTCATCAAAGCATCTCTATATGTCCATAAAAGCAAAGAAGCTCAACCCAAAGTATCTAGGTCTATTCCAAATTCTTTCTAGAGTCAGACCTATAACTTATAGAATAGACTTATCTCCCAACCTAGCCTTACTTCTTGATGTCTTCCATGTATCCTAATTGAAAAAGTATCAATCAAACCTTTTACATGTCATAGAGTACGAAAATGTAGTATTATAAGACAATCTTTCCTTTGTTTTGACATATGAGAGAATCATATAAGGTACTTAGGAAGTGGTTATCCCCAAAAGAAGCTACTTGGGAAGTGGAAGTAGACATGAAGGAGAAATATCCAAAGCTTTTTCAATAAGGTACATTCTAAACTTTGAGAACAAAATTTTTACTTACGGAGGGTGAAATGTAATATTCAACATCTTGACTTAATTAGATCTAGTATTTTAAGTAAATGGGACCCTAAAGTAATATGAGATAAGGTTAAGTAGAATAGAAGATTAATTAGGATGTCAAGAAATGGGGTTAGAAGATTACTTATGGTAGGAAAATGATGCCAAAGTATATATGACTAAACAGTGAACTAGTGGCAAAATTGCAATTTTGAATAAAATTTTAGAAACTCATGAAAAATATTTTTAAATGCCAAAATTAAGCTTGCTAAGGTTTTCAAAAATTCTGAAAACTATAGGGACCATTAGAATCAATTAAAACCCTTATGGCATGTAAAACAAAACAAACAATACTATAACCGTAAGTAGAATCATTTTTCATAATTTTAGGCTATTTAAACCCTAAAAATAATTTTTTTTATATGATAAAGCACTCAAATTTATGTAGGAAGTAGTCACATCATGAAAAGCTAAAAAAATGAGCTAGAACAGAGCAAATTAGTACCTAGGGCCAAAATGGTTATTTTGACAAATTATAAAATAGGCTTATAAGAGAAGCCACTTGCCCTTCTTCTTCTTCACACCATCTTTAGAACCTTAGAGAGTCATCTATGGCAGCAAACATAAGGGAGAACAGAGAGAGATTTTAAGCTTTGAATCAGGTAAGTAAATAACCTCTGCTCATTCTCCATTAGTCATAAGGATTATTCTACACAGAGAGAGCTTTCTAATGTTGGGTTTTTCTTCTTCATGATAAGAAAAAGTTCAAATCCAACCTAGTAGAAAAAAAGTGTCCTTGTGGAATTGTAATAAGTGGAAATTAATCTACACGAAGAGTGCTTCATATTGAGGTAAATTTCCATCTAAAACACTGAAAATTTTTTGAGATTTTTTGCCCTAGAAGTTGGCCAAAAGAGAAAAAATAATGAGGTAAAGTTTTCTTCATGTAATCTTGGTGCATTCAAGGATTTTAGGTCATAAGCATTTCATATCTATCCTTAGTTTGCATTGAATCATGAAAAAGAACAAGATAGAACATTTGGGGAGGATTTTCAACCTAAGTAAGAAAGGGGCTAGATTTAGTTGTTTTATCCCTATTTGATGTATTTAGATGTTTTAAGATGCAAGGATCATGAATCTATACTTTGTTTAGCTTGAATCTTAAAAAACTCCAAGTTAGAGTACCAATGGCACCAATTTGGCCTTATAAAGAATGGACCACCTAAGGAGTTATTTCATTGATTCTAAGGTTTTAAATGGCCTAGATATGAAATATGAACACTAATGGAAGCATTGAAATAAATCTAGGAACCATATTTTAATAGATGAAAAGTTAACATTCAAGAATGCCTAAATGAGGCAATGTGATTATATGCATCTCTAATCATGCTTGTGATGGCTCTAATGAGTCATATAGAATATGTATGATGAGATTTTTATGCCTAAAAGTTGAATCTTGAAAGTTACCCCTTAAAGCTTAAGATGACATAATGAGTTCTAAGGTTGTTAATAGCAAAAATACTAAATGAATAATGCTAATAACCATATGAATATTAATTATGGAATTTATGGCTTCAATTATGATTTATAAAGGCTTGAGTTTGCCTAGGATCCATGTTTAGTGAGATCCTTAACCTAAAGTTGAGGTGAAGGACAACTTGAGGGGAGTTAAATCCTAAAGGAATTTCACAAGTTTTAGGCCACCAAATAAGGTAAAAATGAACATAATACATGGTGTAAAAGACATCTAGAAAGTGTGCCTAAAAGGGAATGTGAGAATGAGCATCCTAAGTGCACTTTGAGTGATCTAAGTCATAGTTCAAGAGTCATAAAAGTAAGACTTAGCAAGCATGGGCCTTGATTGATAATATGTGTGCCAATCTTGATGTTTTTAGGCCAAACTAGTGGAGACACATACTGGTGTAGGTGTGAGACTAAGAAGGGGTCAAGAAGAGGTTAAGAAGAGTCTGGCATTGAATGTGTTATTTCAAGATAGCTTGCTCTCCCTTGCCTTTCATGCATGAGGATTGCTTAAGCATGATTGCATTGCTAGGTATTGATTGCTTTGATAACATGTTTTATGATGATTATACTAGTTTTAAAGCTATGTACTACATGATGAGTTTATGATTTATAATATGTTTACTAGTTTTCATGTTTATCTGTGTGATCTTGCATGCTTGTAATCTTTGCTTAACTTCATATATATGTATTTGATTGTCTAAGTAAAGCTATTAAGATTTTCCTAAATCTCATCCTTCTTTCTATTTTTTCCCATTAACTAGTGCCAGGTGAAAGTTAAAGCACCATAAAAGGGAAAGAATGAGCTAGTGCTCAATGATGTCCAGAAGTAGCCAAGTTATGCTTATGCATACTTTTGATTTATGTTGTATACTATTGAGATGGATTTAAATGATGAATTTAAATCATCAGCGTAGTACATGTGGAACTAGTGTTTCAATATCAATGTTGTAACTAAGTTTAAATTTGTTTGCTAGAAGTTACATCTAATAAAGCATGTATGCTTAGTTAGTTTTAATTTATGATTATTATGCTTGTATTTTTTGTTTCTGTGAGTTTTAGGCTAAATTGTGACCATTTAAATGGTCTAGGTGGCTAAGTTTAAAGGGGAAATTCTACTAGATTTTTCCCAGGATTTAATGAAAAGTTTTTAATCACTAATTGGCAAGGTAATTGGTAATAAAGGGTTATTAATAATAAGGTAATTAATTAGGAAAAAATGGGATCATAGAAATATTAATGAATGTTCCCATAAATTTTTGAATCTATATTTATCTGTATGAGTACAGGAGATTCATTTATGAACCATAATAGCTAAAGAAAAGGGTTTATAAGGTAAGGCATTACACCTTCTATTTTAACTCTTCTTTAGATGATGTAAAAAGTTTCCCTTCAAAGGGTGAGATACACTCCCAGTAATTATCTTAACCAAACCATATTTCAAAGCAACAATGCACAACGAGCTATTATGGCATGCAAGTAAACATATTCATCATATATGTCATATTTGATTGCATACAAGAGTCACATAGTAACATCATATATCACATATAATCATGGGTCTGATCTCATTCATGTTTATCATATATTTCTCATATCTATAGTAAGGCATGGCGTTCTTACTAACATAATCCTTCTATCATATAAATAGTGCGGTGAGGTATGGCTTTTTCACCGATTTTAAGCATATGCATCATCATTAAGTGGGGAGGAATGGCCTTCTCCCTGAACATAACCTTTCACCATAAGAATGGTGTGATGAGGCATGGCCTTCTCATTAATTTCATCTCATATAAGTCTCATAGGCAATCAAATAGCAAGGAAACACATAAATAATCATTTCACATAATGGTTTAAAGGAAATATACTTAAAAAGATAATCAATTACCTGGATAGCAACCTAAGTTTTCCTTAGCCACTTTTTGGTAAGGTGAAACTCTAAATCTTGCTACCAACATGCCTACTTTAACATAGTTACAGCTAGTAAAAATAACCAAGTCCATAACTAAGTTTGAAATTGCTAATTTACTAAATAAAAAGCTATAAAGGTATATTCTTTACATATACTTGAATTTCTCCAACTACTTCTAATTTCTTCTCTCTCCACTCAAATTCTCTTTCAATTTGCCTTTGATTAACCATGGTCAAAAACAAAACAGCCACTTAATTAGTACCATTTTATCATTTTTAACAATGACTATTGAATATTTAAAGTAAAAACTACACCTTTACTCTATTCCTCAAATTCTCATATAAACAAGCTAGTTCCAAGCCCCTTTAACTCACTTTTGGTTTAAATTATAAAAGTTCATTACCTACATCATTGTCTAATAATTGGTAAATTAAATTCAACTATAATTATACAAGATTTCCACCTCCTTACATCTTTCGAAGCTTGGCTCAAATAGCTGCAAAAACACCATTCATATAGCATTATAGATATACAATTTGAAAGGTATACCATGTAACACCATATTCATCTAGCCTTGTTCTCATCTCATTTCTAGTTCTTTTCCTTAGGATGGCAACTTTCAAGGAAGAACTCAATTAAAATAATGGAATATTTTGCATGTGTAGTACTTAAATTTTTTGTTCCATATTCCATGGACCATATTAACTCACTCATATTATTCTCTAATTAAAATACACTTATACAACTCAAAAGCATCTCAAAATGTCACAAGAATCCTGAGTTTGGATCATACATACACAAATTCACATAATCAGCCTCGGGTTTTGCTGCTAGATTTCTAGTGCTAACTTTGGAAATTCATAACTAATTCTAAAAAATTTGAAATCAGGCACACCATACAATTATAGAAAGCTACATATGTTAACTATATGCTATAAATAAGTTTAAACCATAACAGAGATGTTTAGCCACTAGAAATCAATGGAATAGTTCCAAAGGTATTGCTGCGTTACTGGTACTAACTCTAAACTTCAAAAATTTATATCTCTCTGCTCAAACCTCCAAATGACGTGATCTTATTGCCATAAAAAGATTATTATGTCTAGTTTATGACTGTATAATTTTATGAGTATTGGACACCATTTACCCCTCAAATGATATAGGAGAAGAAACTGACCATATGAATAGTAACCACTTCAGTTTAACAGCTTTTTGGCAACTTTGAAAATTAATAATTAATTCTTTAGCGCTAAAAATAATTTAGTCTTTGACTTCCTGAAAAGATCTAAATGAGATCTATGTGTATGTTAAATTTCATGGAAAAATTTGTTTATTTAATCAATTTGTCACATAGGGTTATAAAATGATGCTTTTATGCCACCTTAAGGGTCTAAAATGGTCCAAGTTAGCTTCTAGTTTTTCTAGGGCCACTTGAGCACGTGGGAAAGCATCAAAATAACATATTAAACATGTCTTAAAGGTCCAAAAACCCAGATCTCACAAATTTGCTCTCCTACTTGATGATACACACAAGGAACAAACATGCATCATATATCCATACTTTTACAAGTGTTTAAAGGCTTGTATGTAATATCCGGTTCTCTGAAAACGAGAGAAAATGCGAGAAACGTGACATATGGTTTCTCTGTAAACGAACAAAATTTACTGGATACAAAAGTAGATCCCCCAAAATGACTTAGTTAAGGTCCCAACAAATTTGAGAAGCATTCTAGACTCCTAAAAATGAGAATCTTAAGCTCAGACAGAAAGAAAAATAAAGCTAGGACAATGAAACAATTTGTGACAAAAACTGATGAAACGTAATGGCATTTTCATAAATAAGTGCAATTTTTGGAAAAACATATAGAAGGGCTTTTTAAATGAGAAATTTGAGTTGCCTAAGGTTCTTAAAAGCCCCAAAAACCATGGAAAGCCCCAAGACTAGTAAAACCCTTCCGGTGTACATTTTCAAAGTCAATAAGTCCAAACTTTGAAGGATTCGTTTGATAAGATTTTAGCTCCAAATTGAGTAATTTCAAGGCATTTTATTAAATTAGGAACCTAAATTTTATAATAGAAAATACGGTTCTCAAAAATGAGCTAAAACAAAGCCGAAACGAAATTGCCATTACAGAAGGATGAAATTAAAATTTTTTAAAAAGTGTGTTTTTAGAAGCTTCCACACACTTCTCCCTTTTTCTCCCACCTTCTTAAGCATGACTTCCTCTGCCCAAATTACAAAAAAATAGCAGTTGCTTGAGGCTCACCAAGAGAGGAAGAAAAGAAGGGAGAAAAAGGCAAGAAAGGTATGAAAATCTTAGTTTTTCAAGTACTTTCCTTCACCAAACTCCTTCTCCTCCTTCTCCTCTTCTTTTCCATGGTTTTATTGAGGTTTTTCATGATGATTTGAGGTCAGACCAAGAGGAGAAAATTCGGATTTGAAGAGAGGAGACCAAGGAAAGTGAGAAACAAGTAAGAAAAGCCATGGAAATAAAGTAAAACCTTCATCTTATGGTAGCTACTCCTTCCCCCTTCTTCTCCCTCTTTCTCCCCATATTTGTATTTGCAAGAGGGCTTGAATTTTAGGTAGAACCAAGGGTGAATTCTATGAATTTAAGGGAGGAGAGTAAGAATATGCAAGGAAATTTAAGTAAAAGTCATTGATTTTTAAGATAGCAAACCTAGGGTTTCATGAGCTCTCCTGAAAATCTGATTTGATGTAATTGTTCCTAAGCCTAAATGAGTATTTGAATGAGCTCTTGAGATCCCTAGAAGGCTTCTCATATGCATCTCCCATTAAAAGAATGAAGCAAACTCACTTGGTGTTCATATAATGCATAGTTTCGACCTAGGCTAGATGAAGCACCAAGGGGTAGTTTTAATTTGTTCCAAGCTTAGTTATGAGTCATGTATAATGAAAGAGGATGAGAGGAAGCCTTGGAAAAATTTTAGAAATTATAAAAAGTGGGATGGCCTTGTATGTTTCACAATATGGCTTAAAGAAGCAACATCTAGCTAGACTCCTTGAAATTTTTGTGTGATGACTCCAAGAGGTTTAAATAGAGTCAAGAATCATAAATAGATGGAGAGAATGAAGCCAAGATGATATTCTCTTAAGGTTTCTTCATTGAGTGCATTATGGAACCATAAAAGAGCCATAAGAGTCACTTAGCTTTTCTAGTGAATGTATGTCTTTAGAATTTGATTCATGAGTGTAATTAGCTTCCATATGATGTGTCTAGGCTAAGAGAAATGATCTCCACCTCTTTGGGTGTGTGAGTCAAGGGAGAGAACTTAAGGCCCAAAGAAAAAGTGCATAAATGTAAGCAAGGTAGCTCTTTCCACCTTCTCTCATGCATGGATGTGTGCTTATATTGTCTTTGGATATGTGTATGTGTGTTTTAAGCCGTGAAAAGTATTCTAACATGATTTCCTATGCCATGGTATCATGAAATGATGTTTTATATACTTGCCTTAGTTTGCTTAAGTGTGGAGAAGCCAAGAACCCTCTAGCCATGGTGAGGATGAGCCAAGAACCCTTAGAATTGGTTAAGACAAAGTAAAGAGTCTCCCAAGAGTGAGGTTGACTCCTAAGAGTAAGGTTGAGTCAAAACCTCTTAGAGAAAATAGGTGAGGCAAGTCTAAAATCCATAAGTGAATGAGTGAGGCTAGTCCACTCACTTGGCAAGCCTATGTATGCTATGTATAATTTGTTCAAATGCCAATAATGTTTCTTGAATGCTCACATGTTTCAATATGCCCATGTATGCATTTTCAAGACTTGTATTGCATACTTTATGTGTGATTGAAAGGGAGATGAGCTATTGGGATTCTTTGAATCTCATCCCCTCCTCTCCAATGTCTTAATATGCTAGGTGAATCAATTGAGCGTAATGGAAGCCACTAAACCAAGGAGGAGATTGACATCAAAATGTATGAAATGGCTTAGTTATGTCTCTCTTGTAGCCATACACATGGCATATGATGTAATCTCATGATGAAATTGTTATGTAATCATATGAACATATGTAATAACCAAAATGTATGATGTATGAATGAAATTTGATGCCAAATGTATGAGATAGTATGTTTTGGGTATTGAATGGTAAGAGCTAGCATGTGTAATCTTGTGTATATCATGAGGTGGATGAGTGAGTTTGAGAAATATAGGTTCATACACCTTGGAAACAAGTTTAGAGAGTCATTTTGATGCATTCCTACATGGTCAAGCGGTCACACAAGCTTGGGAAGCAAAATTGGACACTTTGATGCTAGTTGAGACCATAAAAATGACCAAACCGGAACCCTATGGCACAAATTGACCAAATGAATGAATCTTCCTATGAAATTTGGTAGACATGTACATCTCATTGAGAGCTTTTTGGAAAGCTAAAGTATAGAAAAATTGCAGCTCTATAGAATTAATTATGAATTTTTAATTTTGGGATTTTTCTATTGTTCTGGTGCATATACTGTTCATATGGTTAGTTTTGTATTCTATATCATCTGATAGCCAAATGGTGTCTAATGCTTGTGAACTTTTGCAAAAATAAACTAGAGGTTATAAACTTCCTGTGGCCACCAAGATCACCTCATTTGGAGTTCTGAGTAGAGAGTTATGAATTTTTAAAGTTTAATATCAGTACTAGTAGTGCTACTAGACCTCTAGTACTGTTCTATCATAATTTAGTTCCTAAATGGACTTGGCATGGTCTGAAGATATTTTTTCCTTAAATTTAACATCTATAGCTTCTCAGATTAATTAAAATTTCATGATTTTGATTTTTTTAAAATTAGTTATGAACTTCCAAAATTTATGACAGTAACCTGTGATAGTAGCCCAGATAGCTGAGACCTTGGGCGCTTTTCAAATGTCAAGCATCTTCTACTTGATGCTCATGATCTAAAATATTTTTAACATAAATTAGACATATGTAGCTTTCCAAAATGGTAAAAAATATATGATTTTGATTTTTTTATAATTAGTTATGATTTTTCAAAATTTGTAACAAAAAGAATGCAATTCTAGCCGAGGCTACACTATGGAATTTTATGTGTTTCTTTCACTCGCACGAGTTCTAGGCCACTTCCTTGGATGGTTTTGAGTTGTATTAGTGTAATTAAATATTAGAATGAGTTTATATGATCCACGAAACACCAAATGAAAAATTCATCCCTTACGTGGCGCAAATTTATTCATTATTTTTATTACTCTTTCCTTAGAAACTTGTGAAATTCTTAGAAATGAGCTTAGATAAGGAATGAGATGAGCTATATAATTATGGTGTTACATTATACATCATAGGAATACATCATTTGACAAATTTATGATTACAAAAATGAACAAATAATAACTCCTTTATCAATCCTCTTACTCTCAAGTGTGATGGCTCCTATTTCTTGGTTCACTTAGTCCACCTAGACATGTTAGGCAATGGGGAGGGAAGAGTGAGATTCTAGGAATCCCAATAACTCTTCACCCTTTCAAAGATACATGATGGATGTAATTTCAAGTCTAAAAATCCATGCATGGCTATTTTGAAATTCATAAACATACATGGAACAAGTTTCACATTCAAAAAGACATACTTATCATGCATAGGCTTGCCAAGATCATGGTTTAGCCTCACCCATCTTCTTTAGGACTTTTGGACTTGCCTCACCCCCTTTTAAGTGACTTTTCTCACCCAATTTCAAGGGACTTTCCTCATAAAAAGGTGTAACTTGATTCCTTTATCCTAAACACATCAAATGGAATCTAATTATACTCTTGAAACTAAAGCCACACATACACTAGAAGAGCTAGGTTGCTCATATGGTTCAATTATGGTTCCATAAAGCACCTAATGAAGCAACACCAAGAATTTATGATCTTGGCTCCATTCTTTCCTTCCAACTATGGTTTTTGATTCCATTTAAACTCCTTGAAACCATCACACAATCAATTTGAGAAGCCTAACTATAGGTTATTTCTTTAAATTACAATATGGAACCTATACCTCCATCACATTTTCTAGACATTCTAAATTTTTTCCAAGGCTTCCTTTTTTATTCTCACATCATACATGATACAAAACTAAGCTTAAAAGAAATTAAAACACTCCCTTGGTGCTCCTTCTAGGCTAGGCCAAGACATGGTGTTCAATGAGCACCCATGGAAGTTGTTTGATTTCATTGATGGGAAAAGCATGTGGGAGGCTTCCTTGATGTCTCAGGAACTCATATGAACTCTTAAACACCTTAAATTATGGTTAGGAATCATCCTACAAACCAAGGTGCAACTAAAACCCTAAGTGAGACATCTTGTAATTTTATCATTTTTTTTCTTTGTTCTCTTTGCATATTCTTGTTTCCTACACTCTAATTCCTAAGATTCATCCTTAGTTTGGTTCAAAATTCAGTCCCTCTTGGCTGTCCATGTAGTGGTTGAAACATACAAGACGAAAGACAAGGAAGAGCAAACATGGAAATAGCAAAACTACCTTGGTTTTCTAGTTTTCCTTGGATGCTCTTTCTTTTGCTTTGATTTACTTCCTTAAATTTGAACTTCTCCCCTTTGGTCTAAGCTTAAAACAGCACCAAATACTTCAATATAACTATGGAAAGGAGGAGGAGAAGGAGAAGAACAAGTTTACTAAAGAGAAGAGTAAGAAATTCCTTGAATTTCCATACCTTTTGCGTAGTTTTTCTTTTCCCTTTAAGCCTCCTTTTATGCACCTCTCCAAGCAGAATTCTCCTCTGGTCTTAGGCAAAAAATGAATTTGGTTAAGTGGGGAGAAGAGTGGGGCATCCATATATAAGAAGGAGAATTAAAATTTGTTCATTAAAAATTCCCGTTACATCCTGTCTTTTTGGGATTTTTATTTTAGGTTTGTTCTAACTCCTTTTTTAGAACCGTCTTTTTCATCATAAAATTTAGATTCTTAATCTTATAAAATACCTTTGGAATCACTCAATTTGGAGATAAAACCTTTCCAAATGAAAGGGTTAAAGTTCAAGTCAATCATCATTAAAAAATATACATTGGAGGGGTTTTAACTGTCCCAGAACTTCCCATAATTTTCAAGGCCTCTAAAAACCTTAAAGAGCTCAAATCCTCCATTTAAAAATCCCTCCAATGAGTATTCTAAAAATTACCCAAAATTACGAAAATGCCATTCTGTTTCATAACTATTTCATTAAATTCTATTTAGTTATTTTGGCTCCGGTTTTAAGGCATCTCTAGCTTCCTATTTTCATTACTTAATGTCTAAATCATTATTCTAATTTTTTTAGATCTTAACCAATTCATTTTAGAGGACTTACTCTAAAAATGTCTTCATTCATCATTTTTATGAAAATCGGACATTACATACCTTAATAAAAATTTTGATTTTCTCCTTCCTTCAAACCTTACCTAAGTCGTGAAACAATACTTTATTTTTCCTTCAAGCCACAATTAGAATTTCTAGCAAGTTAAAATTTCTAGCATATATTAATGATAAAAATCATATTTGGAAATCCCCCAATTTTAACTCAAATTATCTACCATTTACCTTACAAAACATCCTCCCTTCAACTCCTTCCATTTGCATGAAGATATCTCCCCTTCAGTCAACTTTCCTTCAGCTAAAACTACCATTAAATTAGAAGCTAAAATCATCTACGGGAAGAGCACAAGATGGAGAAGAATTTTTATGATTCTCGCCTTGATAAATTCTATCAATTTCCCTTTCGTGCATGAGCTTCAACCTATGACTCCAAGGCTACATGATTTTTGGATGAGCTAGAGTTCCTTGGCTGGTCTAGTCTTTATTTGGTGAATGTGAGAGAATGAGAGATGATTAGATGAATGTTAATCAAGTTAATAGAGGTAAGGGCATGTTTGGCTACACATTTTACTTTTTCCTATACTTAATAATGTTTTAAGTGCTAATTCCTTACTTGATTTATCTTTTTTAATCCTTAGAATTATATCATACCTAATTTCATATTTTAATCTAACTATCTCTCTCAAATATTTAACTTAAATCCTTTAAATTTTAGTTTAACACTCTCTTTTCTTAATTTCAAATTACTCCATATATCAAGATGTCACAAGAACCATAACCCATAAAAAAATCATCTTCATACACACATCAAATGGTATTTGAACTTGTCTTTAGAGAAATACGAAAGCCCTCTTGTAAAAACAAGCAAAAACAAAAAGAAATACCAAATTTAGTCTACAAAAACTCTTAATCATCTTTAACTACATAGGATAAGCCAAAGATGGAACATGAAGAGACACATCTATAATGCCACCAGTAGAAACATTAGAAGTTGGAAGAAAATTTTTGAGGTAAAGAGATAATAGAAATTACTTTCATAAAGACTCAAAATTGTCACAAACAAGACACTCCAACTAGTCAAAATTTCAAAATCGACATTTAAATAGACATTTCTCTAAGCCTTCTCTGCTTGCAAGATCATTAGGAAACTTAAGGGCAAGTGTTATGGAAGTCTTATAGGCCTAATATCCTCATAGGCCAACATTATCCAACCTATATTATCATGACCCACATTACAAGGTAACCCTGTAATATCCGATTCTTTGAAAATGAGAGATTATGTTATGTAACCATTAGAATGTATGTTGAGCATGAAGTATGGCAGCGGACCAAGTTAATTTATGGGCTAAAATAAGATCTCATCACCTGGGTCAAAGATCTTATCGACAAGATCCTGTAGTCTGTAGTGCAATTTCTAAGACCTTGTCAACAAGGTTTTCGCCAGCAAGTACAAGGTCTGTGTCACCCGATAGCCAAATGGTGTCCAATGCTTATAAAATTTTACATTCATAGACTAGAGGTCATAAGCTTTCTGTGGCCACTGAGATCACCTCATTTGCAGGTCTGAACAGTGAGTTATGCATGTTTGAAGTTAACTGTCAGTATCAGTAGTGCCCCATGAGTCCAGTTACTGTTCCATAGGGTCAAGCTAACTAAACATATCTGTTTCATCCTAAAATTATTTTTACTATCAAGTTAACATTTGTAACTTTCCAGAATGACTGAATGTGTATGATTCTATTTTTATAAAATTAGTTATGAATTTCAAAAATTTGTATCAATAAATTGAACAACAGCCTAGGCAGCCAGCGACTCTGTAGGTTTTTGGATGTCAAACGTCCTGTGTGATGAATTTTATGACCTGGGCATATTTTTAGTGTGAAGTAGACATCCTAAGGTTTCCATAATGATAACAATTTCATGTTTTTGATTTTTCTATATTTAGTTATGATTTTCTAAAGTTTGTGACAGAAAAGAGGAAATTCTGGCTGAAAATACAAACATAGATTTTATGTGCTCCTTTGCTTTCCACGAGTTGTAGGCCAAATTTGATGATGGAAATGAGTTATATTCATGTGTTTAAGTATGAGAATGTGATAGATGCTTTCATATGGCCTACGGGACTCTAAAAGGAAAATTTTACCTGTAGAGAAATGCATTTTTATTCATAACTCCCTATGCCACTATATTATTTCCATAGAATAAACATAAGATGAGGCATGGGAATTGTATGAATTGAGTCCTAGAAGTATGGTGTTACAAACCCTACTAACCTTAGTGAGCTTGATAATAGTTAGAATTGATCCTAAGATATAAAAAGAAAATAAGGCTTAATTCAAATAATAGGTCTGACATGTAATGTCCCATCATTAATTATTGGAGATTATTTAAAAAAAAGGAAATTTTTAGGAAATTATAGAGAAAATAAATTAAATTAAAGGCTTAATTAAATAATTTAGGAATTTAATAAATTGCCTTAAAAAAGAAATTAATTAGAGATCATTTACCCTTAAAATTTAATTTATGTGAATGGAAGATAATTTTAAAATATGAGACCCTTTTCTTTTAGTAATTTTGGACCTGAGACCTAACAACCATGGCCCAGATCTAAGGAAAACATTAAAGCACATTATTCTTTGGCCTAATACACAGCATTTGGCCCTAATCACTAAGCTTTATTTCATTTTTTTTCTTCTCCTCCTACATGCATGCATGCTAAAATGCGAAAAAGAGAAAGAAAAGAGCTTCATTTGCAACTTTTCAAGCTTTCCGAAAAAAGAAGAAAGGAGATTTAGCCCATGTAACTTTAGAGAAACCTTATCTACTCCTTCTCCTCTTCATTTTGATCTAAATAATTTGTGACTTGGTTACCATTTATGGAACCATTGGGTTTGAGAATTGGAGTTTTTAGAGTATTTTTTAGCAAGAAAATGAAAAAGACATGAAACTAAGGTATGTGTATGAATTTTCCCTTCATTTATGGTTGTTTTTCCCCAAAGAAAAGAGCTTCATTTGCAACTTTTCAAGCTTTCCAAAAAAAGAAGAAAGGAGATTTAGTCCATGTAACTTTAGAGAAACCTTATCTACTCCTTCTCCTCTTTATTTTGATCTAAATAACTTGTGACTTGGTTACCATTTATGGAACCATTGGGTTTGAGATTTGGAGTTTTTAGAGTATTTTTTAGCAAGAAGATGAAGAAGACATGAAACTAGGGTATGTGTATGAATTTTTCCTTCATTTATGGTTGTTTTCCCCTTAAATCCTTTCTTAAAGCTTGAGTTTCATGTTTAGCTTTGTGAATGTACGAAAATTGGAGGACCTATTTGGGAAGATTAAAGTTTGATGCGAGAAAGTAAGGATTTATGACATCAAAAGGCTTAGTAATGTGAGATGCTTTACCTTATAGGTTTTAATATATTAAAGATATGCCTTTCTTGATATTAATTAAGTGTGATTATTTTATATGAATGCTCTAGGCTTGGATTGTTTATAGGAAGTGTGCTAGTAGTTACATAAGAAGCACAAGGCATCTTTGAAAGGTAACCAAGGTTTAATTTTGCTCATCTAGTAATATTTTATTGATTACTTGTACATGTGGTTATATAACACAAGTGATGAGTTTGACCGCTTATATTTGTGAGTTACCATGGATTTTGAATCATGTCTTGGTAGATAAAGTTGTGAATCATGCTCAGGGAGAGTCATGGACTGTGAATTATGTTTTGACTATTTATGGAACCTTGAATAGTGCTTAAAGGAGAAGTTGCCATACACATGCCCTTCTTGAGTTATTGGCCAATAACTAAGTATATGGATATGTGGTTTAGTAATATAGGATAGTAATCATCTTATAGTCAAACTTGCTCATTTGATTGTCCATGCATCACTCTTTTATGAATCTCTTTTCTAAAGCATAATGGTGGGTTATTCTATGTGTATACGACTGGAATTTTATTTTGTTTAGTAATGTTTCATATCTCACCCCATTATGGACTAACTTTTCAAGTGAAGGATCTTTTAGTGGTGGCAAGGACAAGCCATTAGAAAGCTAACCATAGTGCCTTAACTTTGTCTAGGCTTACTATTTTGGCTTTGAACTAAGGTAGAAGTAAATGATGGATATTGTGGATATGATTATTTTTGTATAGCATCACGTCACATCATAACTTACCAAGCATAATGTAACACACCTCACTAAAACATCACTCATTTTAGAAGGTAAATTATAATTATCAGAATTAATCCCACATTCAAGGTAGAACTTAATCTAGTTCACCTAAAAGTATGAAGAAATCTAAACCTTTTTAAAACCATAGAATGCACAATGTAAAGAAAAAACCTCCCACTCTCTCCATTAAACTAACAACCATATAGATAAGGATACATTAATGAAAAATTTTAGAGATTATTCAAGTGGAAGCCTCTAAAAACATCTTAAACAAACCCATGAAATATGTGACAAAAACCACCTAAGCATGCCCCAAAAATGGCCTCTGGATAGTGCTAAGCACAACTTAGCTATGTCTAGTAGCAATCCTAACATGACTTGGCCATGTTCACTATCGTGGACATATAAGAAGCTACACACAACTGTGTTGTCCAACTTAGCCTTGCCATGTACAACAGCAAAGAAGCCTAGAAGTGCATAAAATTTGTCCTAACTTGGTTGTATGGTTTGTGGCATCTATACTTGTCCAAAGTTCACCAAATCTAGCATGCAAGGACCTTTATATGAGATCTATTAGCAAGCTAAGTCTCATCTAAAAACTCACCTATTTACCCCTTCCAATGCACACATCCCTAAAGCTACTTAGTTTTGCCTAAAATATCAAAGGTGACACTTTTGATTTAACAAATAGCCCTCTAACCATCTCCAATCCTTACCAAACTTCCTTAAACAATTTTTTATACCAAAAACTAACCCAAAGTGATTCCACCATGGTCTAAATCTCTATAGATCAAAATTTGACTTAAGTGACTTCCTCTAACTCATAACTACACCACTACTCCATCCTTACTCTTAATACTCCCAAATCACCAACATACAACTAATTGAGATTAGACCAACCCTAACAAGTTTCAAATGCTAAATGAAGATGGTTTCAACCCTTAAAGATTTCAAACACCAACACATTCAAAATATGATTGTAGGACTTCTTAAGAATTCATCCCTTAAACTTATCCATAATAGAAAATTTGACATTTTAAGGCTTCATTTTTGGACTTTGACACTACCATTTCTTCATAAATTCAAGCTAAAACTCTTATCTATTTTTTTAAATATCTAGGTCCACCATTAAAACTCTTAAGCTACTTTAAAGTCTAGCCACAACTGCCCCTATACTTCTATGACAACAAAATAGCATCCTTAGTTACTAAGTGGCATACCTAAGTTGAGCTATACAACTCCTAAATTGACTTAACTATCTTTAACAATTTCCAAATACTTCAAGAAGTATGTCCAAGCATAAAAAAACCAAATAAAAACATGTAGAACAAAATATGATTACCTCTAACCTCATTCTACACCTAAAAATACAAGGCCAAACATTTTATTCTCGTTGTCATTTAGGTTCCATATACCCAAAATGTAGAGTTCCACTCGAACTCACCCAAACCTATCTAAACATTGCCCCATCATCAAAATAAACTTATCTAAGCCATGAAATTCCCAAGTGTACTAGAAATGCCAAAATGATTATGTTACACCCAAACTTCAAATTAAGGCTTGTAAATTATCATTTTAACTACTAGTCACATTTGCTAATAGTCTTAACATTAGTTCCATAGTGATACATGATTGCTAGTTTATCAACTTCGCTCTACTCATTAAAGATTAACCATATGCAATCACAATGATAAGTTCCATAACAACCTAATTTACACTAACTAATCTTATACTTGGCAATACATAATACAATATGGCTTAATCTACAAAATAATGAATAATTACGTGATATTTAGCATTTCTCACTATACAATCCAATGGATGAGGCATCAACTAACACAATAACTAAATCACAATAATCGACTCCCACTAGCTTCCCCTTACTACAAGAGGTTCTGTACTTGAAAGTTTAGCCTATAACCAGGGTAAGATATAAAATCTTAATAACTAGATAAGCAATTCTATTCCCATTCAAGTGGTATAATCAAGATTATTGTCGTATACACATAAAACATAAATCATTCCATATTTCATAATGCATGCTAAATAAGCTTGACCACAATATTGTTACTATAGTAGATGTCTATAATTATAGACCAATAACTGAACGAGTATAGCAAGACCTTAAAGTGGTTAAAATAGAGCATAACAAGGCCCTAGAAGCATTGTAAGGCCCCTTAACAACCATCAACTATCATAACATAGCTAGGTCCATGATAGTACAAAAATCAAGTGATTAAACTCATCCATAGAATTTTAATTTAACCTACATGTGTGTATAAGCAATCAACCAAGATTAATCAATCAAATATGAATGGAATAAACCCATTGTTACCTTAAATGGTGTCTATCAACTTTCACTTATCTATCCACAGTTTCAAAGAAGCTATACAAAACTAAAACAACTATGAAAAAACTATCATAAACTCATCAATCCAAAGTGACCCATATTTATATCAACTTAAAGCACTTCATAGTCATGAAGTCTCACTTAGCTAATCTTCCAAGAGCCCTAAAACACTAATTTAAACTTATTTGACTAAGCCAACATAATAGGTCACCTCTTTCTTTTGAATTTTCGCTGTACAAGCAAAGCCACTAAAAACTTAACCTTTGAGATAGGTTTTGTGAAGAAAAATATCAAGAAGGGAGGGGAAACACTTACCCAATGAATACCCAAGCTTCCTAGAGCTCTAAATGCTTGTTCCAACCACCAAAATCCAAGATTCTATAATATGTCTCAAAAAATTCGCATGTGTAAATGACCTAATTAAAACATCAAGCTTCAAATTGCATTATAAGTAGAAATACATCACAAATGAAAGGGAAATTTACACCTATACCTTAATTTAGCTTCTCCTTCGATTTTTTGAGCTAAAACATGCCAAACATCCTAAATTCACAAAATCATGTTTCCATAAGTATTCACCAAACCATAAGATGTTTGAATCAAAATGTAAAAGAGAAAGAGTAAAACAAGTTTTCCTTCATTCACATGAGGCAAAGACACTATCTACCTTAAACCTTCACTTTGTTCCTTGTTGGATTTTCTCTCCCTTTCTAACGTCCCTTTCTCTTTTCTTTGACCATAGGGAATGTTTATGGTTGAAATAGGGGAGTGTTAGGATTCAAATGGGTATTTTTAAATGAATTAGGTCATGGGTAGTGGATTTAAGTTATGGCTCATACTACACTTAATGGGTTTTAGCTTATTTTTTTAAAGGAATAATGGGCTCTAATTAATTTCTTAGAGAAAATTATTTATTTCTATTAAATTCATTTTAAACCCATAAATAAATTTATTTTTCTCATTTAAATCCTAAAATAATTATTTTTCTTGAAGAATCTTTCTACTATTTATTTTCTCCTAAAATTTTAAATTTAATTATTTTTCTACAAAAATTATTAATTAAATTATTTTTCCTCAATTAATCCATATTAATTAATTTTGGAATATTACACATAGGATTTCATATGTTGCGTACAAATGGGGTCAATATTCCCCTTAAGATGATCTTCTGATTCTTTTGTGTATGGTCCCTTATTGTAAATGTCATGCTCAGTGTTTCCCAAACCCTTAGAAATCAAAGTAAGGGTTGATAACCAAGATAATAAGGGATTAGAAGTTCAGACAAGATGAAAGGAAAGGGTAGGAATAGTAAAAACTGAGCCAAAGTGGCTGAACAAAGTAAATCGATATATCAATGGCAAAATTATAATTTTAGGTAAAAATTTAAAAACTTATAGAAAAGAGTTTTAAGTGCCAAAATCAAATTCATTAGAGTTTTTAGAGGCCCTGAAAATCATAGGGACCATCAGGATGGTTAAAAACCCTAAGGTATATGGTTTAAAGCATCGATTAACCAAAACTTTGACCAGACTTTTTTAAATTATTTTAAATCTCAAAAATTTCAAAGTAAATGTTTTTAATAAAGTAGAGAGCCTAAATCTTCATATGAAAAAGATGATTTTTGAAAAGGATATGAAATGAGCTTAAATGGAGGAAATTAAGTGAAATAACGTAATTGTATTTTTAAAATTGTTATAAAATCCTCCTTCCTCCTAAATAAGCAAGCCAACTACTTGTTCTTCTTATAACTAACATTCTTCACCTTTGAACTAGACCAGCCATGGTGTGAGAAGGAAGGGAAAAGAGAGAAAAAAAAAGCCAAGGCAAATAGGTAAGGAAATATGTAGAATTTTGTTAAATGCTAGGTATAAAAATTTTTCCTCTCTTCATACTCTTTCTAATGGTGGTTTTAGCTTCTTGAAAGAATAAAGTTTGTGATTGATCTTATGAGGAAAAGAAGAGATTTGAGGAAGTCAAGTTTACCACAAGAATCACCATTGGAAGTGCTTTCAAATAATGTATGATGAGTTAGACATTTTGCTATTCCTTTAGAATTTCTCCCTTCATCATTTTGCCTTGGATAGAGAAGTCCTAGAAGGAGATTGATTTTGGCTAAAACTTGATAGGAATAAGGGTTTAGAAGCATGGAGATCAAGATTATGCGAAAAGAATCAATTGAGAAGCTTTAGAGTTCAAATTATGGTACCTAGGGTTTTTGTTGAACTTTGGAAGTTTTGGAACCTTAGGAAGATGTTTTCAACCACCTAAGACCAAACTTGAAATAGAAAAGAGCCAAGGAGACTCCACATGTGTCAAATTTCCCAAGAAAAGTGACAAAGCTCTAATTAGGGCAATATGGGTGCTAGTATTAGCCAAACACTAGAACAAGAACCTAGGGATTGCTTTCATGAGTACTGAGGTTTTAAGAAGCCTAAATATGATGAATAAATACTAATGGAACCATTGGATTGAATTTAGAAGTCTTAGTTTGAAAAGTGAAATTTTAGGGTTCATAAAGGGCCTAATAAAGCAACTTAGGATTTGGCTTGTTTTAGCTTGCATGTGATAGCTCTAATGAGTTCAATTGGAGTCATCTGGCTTATATCAAGTGAAATCTTAAGCCTTAGAAGTTAAATTATGGAAGTCACCACTTAAAGGGCTTAAAATAACATGAAATTTCCTTATGAGTTTCAGTGAGGCTATATAGTAAAGAAGTGAGTAAGAATATGTTCTAATGGGTTGTCTTACATCTAGATTGATGCATTTGGGTCAAGCAAATGGAAGTCCACTTGATAGAGGTGTGAACATGAGAGGATAAGGCAAAGGACGAAAGAAAAAAGAAAGATTATGAGAGTTAGTGGTAGCTTGAGGCTTCTAGCTCCTTAAGGTATCTATCTCTCCCTATCTTGCATGCGTTTGAATGTTTGAATGAGTTGAGCTGTTTGTATGCTTGATTATTTAATGATTCTATGAGTTATGCTTTGCATTAGCTTTTATCATGAGTTTTATGCATGTATGATGTTATGTTTGGCTCCTAGTTCCTTATGATGATAAATTGAGCATAATAGCTCTTCCTTGGCTTAAAGGTGAGTTCAATTGAGCCTAGTTAGTATGTTTTTAAGCCATGGCTAGATAAAAGTTAAAGTTCATGCCAATTCTCATGTTTAAGCTATTTGAGGCACATAGCCTCAATTGTATTTATTGTGTGCATTGATATAGATTCAGATGTGCTCCTTAGATTCTCCCAAGAATCTCACCCCTTCTCCTTTCCATTAATCATTTCAAGTGCCCCTAGCAAGGAAAAGGGCTTCAGGGAAAGGCTAATGATTATGGATGTCGTATATGAAGTTTTGATGCATATGTATCCATTGTGTATTTAGAGCAAACTAGTAGAAATAATGAAATACGTGATGATGATGTATAATGATATCTTATGTGCAAGCTTTAGATTATATATATATATATATGTACAAGCTACTTAGATGCAAGAGTTAGCAACTAGAACCTATTTTGTTACTTGAATGACATATGGTACTATAATGTATGATGTAGAATTAATAAGTGGCAAACTTGATGCATATTATGATGGATTGAATTAGCACTTGATGAACAAGATTATAATTATGAATATGTGCCCATTTGGTGCCCATACATGAGAATGGAACATGTTTTACTCTATTATTTACTAGAGGTTCCACGTGGCTATTTAGGTATGAGGTGGTGAATTTTTGTAATTAACCTTATTTCATACAATGATTCCTATAAAAATGAAGTTTGGACATATTAAAATTTACTCAAAGCAAGAGATTGCAATTTAAAGGCTAAATGGATCATTTTAGAACCAAATTTTGGTCCAAATGAGTTATCAATTACACATCTACTCTTGATAGCCAAAATAACCTAGTTTGGAACTAAAATTTGGCAAGTATTTAGAGAATTTATAATTTCTAACAAACTAAAGACAGTATTTTTTTGGAGCACTATAGAATATTTGGTGAATTTTTGAAATTAGTATAAAATTATGGAATTGTATAGTATTGTTTATACTATCATAGCCACAGATTTTGTGTCTTTTTAGGGGCTAAATTGGATTCATTTTCAGTTGAAATTTTTACAGCATAAAGTGTAACATCATATTTAACTAGGCTATCTCACATTATTCCAATCACATCTCCTTAGTCTAGCATTCATTCTCAAGGAAAATACAATAAAAATATTCAATTATTTTGTGTTATGTCATAGATAGATTTTTTATTTCGTGTCCTATGGATCATATGAACTCATCCATCTCATTTTCATATTTAAATATACAAATACAATTCAAAACCATCTCAAGAAGTGGCCAAGAACTCAAGCTCATTGACCATATACAAAAAAATTACATGTGCAGCCTTAGGTTACTGTGCTAAATTTTTGTCATGAATTTTGGAAAATCATAACTAATTCTAGAAAAATTAAAATCAAACACACTATACCATCATAGAAATTTACAGATGTATAATTTATGATAAAAATAAGTTCAGACCACAACAAGGATGTCTAACTACTGGAAATTGATAGAATAGTAACCAAGGTCGTCTGGTGCTATTGGTACTATCATAGAATTTTAAAAATTCATATCTCCTTGCTCAGACATCTAATTGGAGTGATCTTAATGGCCATAGAAATCTTATCATATCTAGTTTGTTTTTGTAAAGTTTCATAAGCATTGGACACCATTGACCCTTTAGTGACATAAGAGAAGAAACTGACTATATGAACAGTAATTATACCAAAACAACTGAAATTTGGCAACTTTGAAAATTGATAATTAATTCCACAGAGCTCCAAATAATCTGGTCTTTAGATTCCCAAAGATCTCTAGATAGGATCTACATGCATGCCAAATTTCATGGGTAAATTCATTCATTGGGTCAAATTGTGCTATAGGGTTGCAAAATAACACTTTTTGTATCTTATAAGGATCTCAAATGGTCCAAATCCACTTTTAAGACATCCATGGCCACTTGAGCACGTGGGAAAGCACCAAAATGGTCTACTAAACATGTATCAATGGTGAACAAACCCAGATTTCACAAACTCACTCTCTCACCTTGAGGTATACACAAGGATACATAAGCTTTGTCTTGTCATTCCATGCCCAAAAATTGCTATATCATATATATGGCATCAAATTTCATACATACACAATATATCCATATATTTACAAGTGTTCATGGGCTCTTACATCGTATACAACATTGGATTACATCATATGCCATTCATATGACTACAAAATGGACAATTTCATACACTTTGTTGTCAATCTCCTCTCTTTATGCTTGGTGACTTCCATTCCTTGGCTCACTTGGACCACCTAGTCATGTTAGGCAAATAGGGAGGAAGGGATGAAATTCTAGGAATCCCAATAGCTTTTTTCCCTTTCAACTATACATAAAGAATATAAATCCATGTCTAAAAGTACATGCATGGACATCATGGCTTTCATAATCATTCATGGAATATTTTTAGCATTCAAGAAGTCACATAAGGCATACATAGGCTTGCCAAGCAAGTGGTTTAACCTCATCCATTCTTTTTAGGGATTTTGGACTTGCTTCACCTATGTTCTAAAAGGGTTCTTAATTAAGCTTCACTCTTGGGAGACTTTTGGCTTTGTCTCACCCACTCTTAAGGGATTTTGGCTCATCCTCACTATTGCTAGGGGACTTTTGGCTTTATCACACTCAAACAAACCAAAGCAATTTCACAAAGCATTATTTGAATGCACGACATAATATCATGGTACCATGGCATATAAATGCATGTTAAAACATATTTCATGGCTCAAAACATACATACATACATTCAAAGACAAGATAAGCATCCACTCATGCATTAGAGAAAGAAGAGAGAGCTACCTTATATACAAAAGCACACTTTATCCTTGGAAATTCCTTCCTCTCCCTCGGCCAAACATCCACAAAAAGGTGGAGCTTGATTCCTTTGTCCTAAACATATCAAATGGGATCTAATTACAATCTTGGAACACTCTTTAATGCCACAAACAATCTAGAAAAACTTTGGCACTCCTATGGTTCAATTATGGTTCCATAAAACACCTAATGAAGCAACCTTGGGAATTCATGATCTTGGCTCCATTCTCTCCCTTAACTTATGACACTTGACTCCATTTAGACTCCTTGGAGCCATCACACATTTATTTCAAGAAGCCTATCTATGTGTTGCTTTATTATGCTACAATATGGAACATATACCTCCATCACACTTTCTAGGCTTTCTAAATTTTTTCCAAGGCTTCCATGGTGTTCTTCTATCATATTTAGTCTCATTCTAGCCTTGGAACAAATTAAAACATTTCCTAGATGCTACTTCCCCTCTTGGCTGAGACTATGCTTGGCTTTTGGACCCATGGAGTTCCATTCATTTTCTTCAAGGAATTGGCATATGTGGAGCCTCCTAGGTGTCTTAAGAACTCATATATACTCTTAGACAACTTAATTTACTACTAGGAAGCTTCACCTTAGCCTAGGTGCAACCAAATCCCTAAATTCTATAACTTGCATTCTAAAGCTTCATTTTCAATTCTAGTTATATATTCTTAATCCTCACAGTCCATAACCCTTGGTTTCATCAAGAACACATGAAGAAAAACTCTCCTCCTCACTTTCTCTCTCTAGACCAAAGCTTAAATGGCTTGAAAACATAAGATTTTGTAAGTGTTTCAAGTAAAGTCTTACCTTAAAAAGGAGCTCTCTTTGTGTAAATTATTTTTCACCGATTAATTTTTTAAAAAGAGTTCCTTTTTGGCCTAGGTTAGACCTAAATCTTCAAGTTTTTAAGAAAAAAAAATCACCATTAGAGAGCTCTTAGAGAGAGAAACAACTTTCTTAACTGACGCGGGATGAAACGGGGCAGTTTACTTACCTAAACAGAAGCTTAAACTTCTCTCTCTCCCCTCTTAATGTCATGCCATGGTTGCTCAATTTCTGAAAATGGAAGCTTGGAGAGGGTGATGAGGTGTAATCTTACTTAAGAAGCCTCTTTTACCATTTTTGAAAATGACCATTTTGCTCATACGCACCTGTTTGTTCCGTTTAGGCTCATTTCAACTCCTTTTTTAGAACCATTTTTTCCATTATAAAATTTAGGTCCTCTAATTCATAAAATATCTTTGGTTTCATCTAAATTGAATTTTAAACCCTCCTGATGAACTAGTCAAAGTTTGGGTCAACTAACACTCTAAAACATAACCCGAAGAAGTTTAAACCATTCTAAAGATTCTTATGATTTTTAAGGCCTCTGAGAACCTCGGGAAGCTCATTTTTTCAATTTAAAAATTCCTTCTTTGAGTTTTCTAAAAAGTATCCAAAATTACAAAAATGCCACTTGCATCTTCGTTAAATTTTGTCTAATATTCAGGCTCTATTTCCAGGGCATCTCTGGCCTTAGATCCTCATTATTTGAGGTCTAGATTATTACTATAATTTTATTGAATCTCAAATCATTTTATTTGAGGGACATCCTTTTATGTTTGGTACGTTTCATATGTTTATGGAGAACTTGATATTACATTTCTCCACATTACGGAGGAACTAGATGTTACATAAAGTTTAGATTATAAGCTTTTTATAGACATTTAATTTGCGTAAATTAGAGTTATATAGCAAAAGATATGAATTTTTAAAATTTAAAACTCTTTTATATCCAAAGTGACAAAAATTGGCTATAAAACTTCAATATAGCAAATTGTAATATCTAGTTCCTCTAAAAACGAGAGAAAATGTGAGAAACGTAATGTACGGTTTCTCTGTAAATGAATAAAAATCACTGGATACAAAAGGAAGTCCCTCGAAATGACTTAGTTAAGATCTCAAAAAATTTAAGAAGCATTATAGGACTCCTACAAATGAGAATCCTAAGCTTAGACGGAAAGAAAAATGGAGCTAGAATGAAGAAACGAATTGTGATAAAAGTTAACGAAACATAAGGGCATTTTCATCATTTTGAGTAAATTTTGGAATCTTCATAGGAGGGCTTTTTAAATGAAAATTTTGAGTTCTCTAAGGTTCTCAGAGGCCCTGAAAACCATGGGAAGTTTCCAAGACAACTAAAGCCCCTCCGGTGGATGTTTTTCAATAACAGTGAGCCTAAACTTTGATAGATCTATTCGGAAAGGTTTTAGCTCCAATTTGAGTAATTTCAAAGGCATTTTACTAAATTGGGAACCTAAATTTCATAATGGAAAAAGATAATTCTAAAAAAGGAGGGGTAAAATGAATTAGAAACAAAAATGCCAAGAATGAAGGACAAAGTTGAAATTTTTAAGAAAGTGGAAGATTCTTGAACACTCTTTAAGTTTCTTGTTTCTTCTCCGCCTTCATTTGCAAGACCTATTCTACCCAAAAACCTAAAAAAACACCAGCTCTCTTAGGTGCACCATGGAGGAGAAGAAAGGAGGAAAAAAAGCAAGAAAAAGGTAAGGAATTTCATAGATTTTCATGCTCCTTCTTCTTCCAAACTTGTTCCTCTCCTCTTAAGCTTTCTTTCCTATGGTTTTATTGAAGATTTTGGATCTATTTTGTGGAAGATCAAAGGGAAAAATTCAAATTTGAAGAGAGGAGGCCAAGGAAAGTGAGAAACAAGCAAGAAAGGCCATGGAAATAAGGTAAAATCTTCATCCTATGGTAGCTACTCCTTCTCCCTTCTTCTCCCTATTTCGCCCCATATATGTAGCTGCAAGAGGCTTGAATTTGGATAAAACCAAGGGTGAATTCTAGGAATTTAAGGGATGAGAACAAGAATATGCAAAGAAATTCAAGTAAAAGCCATTGATTTTCAAGATAACAAACCTAGGGTTTCATGAGCTCCTTTGAAAATCTGATTTAATGTAATTACCCCTAGGCCTAAATGAGTGTTGGGATGAGCTCTTGAGATCCCTAAAAGGCTCCTCATATGCATCTTCCATCAATAAAATGAAGCAAACTCACTTGGTGTTCATATAGTGCATAGTTTCAATCTAGGCTAGATGAAGCACCAAGTGTAACGCTCGGTACGTTGTACAATCACTGGAATGAGCCGGTTTGAAAAGCAAGTCACTTGAGATGAGTGATTCAAGGCCAAATAAAATTTGAATAAATTTTAAATAATATAAAATGAGGATTTGAGCCTTGAGTTGCCCAAAAACTGAGGTTGGAGTGATTCAAAAAATTTGCCGAAAGGCCAGTGGTATTTTCGTAAATAAGTGTAATTTTGGAAAAACACCTAGGAAAACTTTTTAATGAAAATTTTGAGTTGTCCAAGGTTCTCAGAGGCCCCAAAAATCATGGGAAGCCCCGGGACCAGTAAAGCCCCTCCAGTGTACTCTTTCCAATGTCGGTTGATCCGAACTTTGACCGATTCATTTGGGAAGGTTTTAGCTCTGATTTGAGTGATTCCAAAAGTATTTTATTAAATTGGGAATCTAAATTTTATGATGGAAAAGATAGTTCTTAAAAAGGAGCTAAAACGAAACCGAAATGAAATTGCCATTACAGAAGGGCAAAATTGAAATTTATGGTTTCTTGAATGTTCTAAAGAGTTTCAGACTTTTCTCCCTTCTTCTCCTCTTTAATGAGCACGACCCATTCTGCCCAAAATACAGAAAATCTTCAGCTCTCTTAGGCACACCAAAGGGAGGAGAAAAAGAGGAAGAAAGCCAAGGAGAAACTAGGTAATTTTATGAAATTTCTTGCTCTATCTTCCTCCAATCTTGTTCTCCTCTCTTCCTCCTTTCTTTCCATGGATTTTTTGAATGATTTGGTTCTGTTTTTGACCCAAACCTAAGGGGAGAATTTCAAATTTGCTACGAGAAGAGAATGAAGAAGAAAGACACTTGAAAGCTCACTTGAACCCTAGGCAATCTTTGCTTTTTGTTGCATCTTCTCTTCCCCCTCCCTTTATGTGTATTTCAGCCAAGAATAGAACCAAAGGAAGGGAGGATGTTCTGTCCAAATACAAGGAAGGAACAAGGGTTTTAGGCCATGGGGAGATGGAACATGACAAGAAATTCCAAGAAAAACCAATAGAAAACAAGTCAGAAAAGTGTAGTGTTTTCTAGGGTTTTGCAAAATCTGATTTTGTGTGAATGTTTCCTTGGCTATTTGAATGTTTCTTTTAGCTCCTAAGACCTTTAGAAAGCCTCCCAAGTGGCTCTTCCATCAAGAAAAAATCACAAAGTCCATGAACCTCCATTATGGTGTATATTTCGACCAAGCTAGGTTCATTAGGCTAGGGGATGTTTTAATTTGTTCTAGCCTTGGTTTGGGACTTTATATGATGTTAGAAGATGGGAGAAACCATTGGAAAAAATTTAGAAGCCTTAGGTTGGGAGATGAGGTAATGGCTTCCATAATGTAACCTTATGAAGCAACATAGACCTAAGTTTGTGAAAGTGAGTGTGTGATGGCTTCAATGACCTTAAATGAGGTCAAGAGGTCTAAATATGACAAGAGAATGGAACCAAGAATATTAATTATGGTAGTTGCTTCATTAGGTCCTTAATGGAACTATATTGTGACAAATAGAACAAAATGTAGTCTTAAGAGTAAGTTGGATGTCATAACTTGTTCTAAGAGTATAATTAAGTATTGTTTATTGTGAATAGGTCAAGGAAATCCAACCCCACCTCCTTGTGTTTGTGGAACCGAAAAGAAGAAGAAACAAGTAAAGTAAAGCTTGAATTTGCACCAAGATAGCTCTCCACCTTTTCTTGTTGCATTTTCTTATTGCATATGGTGTCATTGTGTGCTTGTGTGTATGTTTATATATTTGAGACATGCCACTTGATGCTATGTTGCTATTTTGGTACCAATATGCTTTCTTGAATGTCCTTGAATTGTGGAAATGGCTCACAAGGGTGAGGTAGTGTCAAAAGTCTCTTAATGTAGGTGAGGAGATGCCAAAAGTCTCATGGCATGGGTGAAACAAGGCCAAAAGTCCCTTGGATGGGTGAGGCTAAGTCAAAAGTCCCAAGAACCAAGAGTGAGGCAATCCAAAAGTCCTAGAAATGGGGTGAGGCCAAACAAAAAGTCCCTAGAGCTCATTCTTGTGCTTGACATGAGTTTGTGCCACAAAAATGTGAAAGATGAATGCTTCATAGATTGATTGATTGATTGCATACTTGTACCTTTGACATGTTTTATGCCTTGAAAATGTACTTGAATAGGTGTATGAGCTATTGAGATTCAATGAATCTCACCCCCTCCTTTCTCTTACCTCATATGATCTAGGTGGAGTTCAAGATCCAAAGGATGGAAGTCAAAGAGCTTAAATCTCCATCTCTTGGCAAATCTTTCCATTTTTGATGTACTATGATGTCTAGAATGTCAAAGTAGATATGTAAATATTATTTTTGAGCCATTACACTTTGAACAAGTGTAAAACTTTATAAAGTTAGTGTATGTATCAAGAATAAAGTTTAATGAATAGAATTGTGTATTTTAACCACTTTAGAGCCCACTTGTGCATGTATGTTTATGGAAGTGACATGGTGAATTTGAGTTGCATGAGGGTTCAGACCTTATGAGAGACTTATTTATGCTATATTTATACTTTCTAAGTTTCTCAAATGTGTGTGGAACTATGGATAGCTCATGTGAACCAAATTTGCCTCTTGTTAGGACCAAAGTTGCCATATTCTTGAGCTATGACAAAGTATGACCAAATGACCTCTTCTTGACTTGAAATTTTTCATGAAAGTAGATCTTGCCTAGAGCTTTTTAGGAAGCTAAAGATCAGGTCATTTGGAGGTCTATGGAATTTTCTATGATTTTTTAAAGTAGGTATCAGAATTTCAGATTTATACCAGTACTGTTCATTTAGTCAGTTGTGAAATTGTGTCATCTAAGGGGCAAATGTGGTCCAAAGGCTACAAAATTTTATATACAGAAACTAGGCATTCACAGTGACTTGTAACAATTAGAAACACCTCATTTGGAGGTCTGAACTAAGAGATATGAATTTTTGAATTTCTGGAACAGCAACAGTAGCGCAGCACGACTTGAGTCACTGTTCCATTAAATTTTAGTGGCTAAACGTACTTGCTCTGGTTTAAGTCTATTTTTACCATAAATTTAACATTCATAGCTTTCAAAATTGGTATCATTTGAATGGATTGGATTTTTGTGGAATTAATTGGACATTTTTGAAGTTTATAGCAGACACTTGCATCAGTACCAGTAGCAGTCCAAACCTTTTCCCCTTTTCGTGTGTCAAACACTTCCTGTGTTATGTTTCTTGGCCTGGGCATATTTTTGCATAAATCATACATGTGTATCTTTCTATAATGATCAAGAATGCATAATTTCAAATTTTCTAGAATTAGTTATGAATTCTGAAACTTCATATCAGTAAACTAAACCAGTGGCCCAGACAGCAGCGACCTCAGTGGCTCTTCGGATGTCAAATGTTCTTCCCTTAATGATTCATGAGCTGATATTATTTTTACCATAGGGTAGACATTCAGAGACTTCTGGAATGGTAAAGTTTGTTGGGTTTCAATTTTTGTGGATTTAGTTATGAATTTCCGAAGTTGTGACAAAAAAATTAAGAATTTGGCCGAAAATAATAGTGTGAGTTTGATGCTCCCCTTTGAATTCCACGAGTTGTGGGCTAACTTTGGTGATACAAATGAGTTGTATGTATGTAATTAAATATGATGTATGAGCTCATATGGTCCGCGTGACACTGAATGGAATTTTTATACGCGACGCAACGCGAAATAAGGCATTATTTTAATGCCATTTTTCATTCCCTTTTGTGCAATTCATCATGGGAAACTTATAAATGATAGGAAGAAAATTAGAAATATATGGTGTTACACCAAGGGGTAGTTTTAATTTGTTCCAAGCTTAGTTTTGAGTCATATATGATGATAAAGGATGATAGAAAGCCTTAAGAAAATTTTAGAAACCATAGAAAGTGAGATGACCTTATATGTTTCATAATATGGCTTAAAAAAGCAACACCTAGCTAAGCTCCTTGAATTGATTGTGTGATGACTCCAAGAGGTTTAAAGAGAGTCAAGAATCATGAATAGATGAAGAGAATGAAGCCAAGATGATATTTTCCTAAGGTTGCTTTATTAAGTGTATTATAGAACCATAAAAGAGCCTTATGAGTCATCTAGATTTTCTAGTAAATGTATAGCCTTAGAATTTAATTCAATAGTATAATTGGCTTCCATATGATGTATCTAGGCTAAGAGAAATGATCTCCACCTCCTTGGGTGTGTGAGGTCAAGGTAGAGGACTCAAGGCTTAAGAAAAAAGTGTGTAAATGCAAGTAAGGTAGCTCTCTCCACCTTCTCTCATACATGAATATGTGCTTACATTGTTTTGAATGTGTGTATATATGTTTTGAGCTATGAAATGTATTTTAGCATGAGCTTTTATTTCATGGTACCATAATAATGTTTTATGCACTCAAATAATGTTTTGTATGCTTGCCTTAGTGTACTTGAGTGTGAAGAAGCTAAGAACCCTCTAGCCATGGTGAGGATGAGCCAAGAACCCTTAAATTTGGTTGAGACAAAGTAAAGAGTCTCCTAAGAGTGAGATTGACTCTCAAGAGTAAGATTGAGTCAAAACCTCTTAGAGAAAATGGGTGAAGCAAGTTTAAAATCTATAAGTAAATGGGTAAGGCTAGTCCACTCACTTGGCAAGTCTATATATGCTATACATGATGTATTCAAATGCCAAGAATATTTCATGAATGCTCACATATGCCAACATGCTCATACATGCATTTTTAAGGCTTGTATTACATACTTTATGTGCGATTGAAAGGAAGATGAGCTATTGGCATTCTTTGAATCTCATCCCCTCCTCTCCAATGTCTTAACATGCTAGGTGAAGTAATTAAGCGAGGTAATGGAAGTTACCAAGTCAAGGAGAAAGAGATTGACGTCAAAACACATGAAAATGCCTAGTTTTTTTTCTCTTGTAGCCATACACATGGCATATGATGTAATATCATGATGAAATTGTTATGTAATTATATGAGCATGTGTAAATAACCAAATGTGTGATTTATGAATGAAATTTGATGCCAAATGTATGAGATAACATGATTTGAGTATTGGATGGCTAAATCTAGTATATGTAATCTTGTGTATATCATGGGGTGGATGAGTAAGTTTAAGAAATATGGGTTTATACACCTTTGAGATAAGTTTAGAAGTCATTTTGGTGCATTTCTACATGCTCAAGTGGTCATGGTTGCCTTAGAACTTAAAATGGACTATTTGAACCCTTTTGATGATACAAAATGAGCCATTTTGCAGCCCAATATCAAGATTTAATCAAACAAACGAATTTGCCCATGAAATTTGGCACACATGTAGATATTATCTAGATATTTTTGGGAAGTTAAAGACCAAATTATTTGGAGCTCTATGAAATTAATTATGAATTTCCAAAAGTTGCTATTTTTCTGCTGAACTGATGCAGATATTGTTCATATGGTTAGAAATTTGAGTTGTGTCATTCATGGGCCACATGATGTCCAATACTCATGAAATTTTACAGGCATAAATTAGACATGATAAGCTTTCCATGGCCACTGAGAGCACCCCAATTAGACCTTTGAGCAGGGAGATATAAATTTTTGAAGTTGGAGATCCGTACCAAGGATGACAGCTGACCTCTGGTATTGTTCCATCATTTTTCAATGCCTAGCAACCTCTGTTTGGTCCAAATTTATTTTTAGCATAAAGTATACATCTTTGGCTTTCCAGAATGGCATACTGATTTTGATATTTTTATAATTAGTTATGATTTTTCAAAGTTTAGGCACAAAATCTAGAATCCTACCTGAGGCTGCATCAGTGAGTTTTGTGTATTTGATCCCTTTGCTCGAGGTATGGACCATTTCTTGAGCTTGTTATGAGTTGCAATTGTGTATTTAAATATGAGAATGAGATGGATGAATCCATATGACCCACGGGATACTAAGAGAAAATTTTTACCATGGCAAAATGTATCTTGATTCATAATTTCCTATGCCATTATGTTATTTCCCATAGAATTAGCTTAATGATGAGGCATGGAAATTGCATGAGAAAAGTCTTAGAATTATGGTGTTATACAAATGAGCCTTATATTTTGGTTTTATGGATTAAACCAAACTTATCTATGGTAACCATGAGTGAAAAGAAAAAGGAATTCAAATTTTGACCCTTATGGTTCCAATTAGTATGCAAAACAAAGAAAAAATTGTTGCCAAAAGTTTAATGGCCCTTGTAAATTTGTTACCTTAGAAATGAAATGATGTGATTTTAGCTATATGAAGTATGTTATGATAGTAGATATGGAATTGTGCATAAAATTGAATGTAAAGAATACCTCTCTTCAATTGTTAGATATGGCTATCATTGAATTAATAGTCCTAAATAAGTTGTGCTAAGTTGATCATTTATGGGGAGATGAGTTTTGAGTTTAGCATGTGGGGTAACATGGGTGACTTAGGAAGTTGTTGGGCAAAATTTTAATTTAGAGGGATTTTAGCTGTAGTTATATTGGGTTTAGGAAGTTTTAGTCAATTGATTCTTCTCTCAAGGGGTTTGGTTGGTATTGATAAGGTTTAGAATGGTTGGAGTGCTTGTTGTTGTTAAATGTGAGCAATGAGGTTTGGAATACCTATTTTTAGCATTCCTTGTGATGCCTTGGTTCTCTTAACCTAAAAAAATGTCTTTTGGCATTTTAGACATTTTGTAAATAGTTTAGGTAGGATTGGTTAAGAATGGGTAAGTTTGGGTTTGTTACTAGAGGTTTCAGATCCTTTTTCTATTGTCATAACCTAGTATTTTCTTTTCTATTTTGATATGGACAATAGCGCATGAAGTCACAACTTCACTTTTCCAAGTTGCGACTTTAGTTTTGGAGTATGGAAATCTCATTTTTATTGACTAGTTTCTTGGGAGTAGCTTACAAGAATTTGATGTATAATGTTTCTAAATATTTATTTAGGGTATCTTGGAGTTGAGTTGATGGGCTAAAGTTTAAAATGAGCAAGTACAAGTGTTTTCCATAGTTAAGAACCCATAAAGGTAGTTTTCCACCCTTAGTTAACTCCAAACAATAAAAAAGATGCATGGAATTAACTTGGAGTCAACTCCAATTGGATAGAGCCAACCCCATGTAAGTTTGACCAATTGAATGAGTATGTAGTAGTTATTTCCTGCCTAGATGTAATTAACTCCATTCCAATTAACGATAAAAGGTTAACTACTACTAGTAGTAGTCCACTAGAAATTAGATGTAGTTAATAATTCCTTAATTAGCTAATAAATTATTTACTTGGATAAGGCATAGTGTTAGGATGATCACCGCTAATCTTGTGCACTTTAACAAGGTCTAGAAAAGATAATAAGAAGGGGTTTAAATTTCCCAACTTTTTCTGTGGATTATATAATAGAATAAACTTCCACATAGGGGATATATTTTAGTATTAATAATTAATCCTTTAAAATTTAGATTATTTATTGAATAAGGTGTTACATCACATAGGCAAAATCTATCTTGCCATTGTCATCATTGTACGTTGGTGGCTTCGGACTGCTCATTTTCCTCTTAGCCTATAGAGGAAAAAACCCCACACATTCTAAGATTCATAATATCTCCGAGTTGGACTAGGCTTCCTCTTTCCCCCTTTTGTCAGTACTTCAAACACCAACAATTATCCTTGCTTATGTCTGTTAAGAACTTTGTATTTGTTAATATGCTAACCTTTTCAATAAAACATTAATTATCAAATTTATTACACATAAACTAGTGAGTTTATATTAATAATTAAATAAAATTATACCCTTAAATGCTTTATTTCAATTTTATAAAACTTGTAAATTATCCAAATAAAAAAAGGAAACATTACAATGTGCAGGTTGTGTATTATATTTGGCCTCTTAATAAGAGTGAACTCATATTTTACTACCTTACGTGTGTTTGACTTGGCAAAAAAGAGAAATTTTGTATCTGTTAAGATATGAACTTTTTATAAATTAGTGAGAGTAATCTACTGTCTAAAAAAAGTTTTAATACTATTTGGATATACAACTTATTCTTTGTGGATTCCAAACTCAATGTTACTTTAAAGAATGTTCCAATTTTATGAAAATTAACATTTTTTGGGTAAAAAAATGGGGTTTTAAGGCAAAAAAGAAATTACAAAATAATCAGTAAGACAAAGAGGCTTTCTTAAAAGCTTTAGCAACAAAAATATTATTATAGAGTAACCACTCGAAGAATATTATATTTTTTAGTTATGACATTAATTATTAAATATAAAATAACAAATTTTCAATTTTAATAAATTTATTAGTATTATTATACAATAATTAAATTAATTTTTTTAAGAGTCATTATTTGTTAAATAAATTAATAATTTAAATAATTATTTAATAAAATATTATTTTTATTTAATAATTATTACATTATAATTAACATACATGATATTCACAAATTTATGGTAGCATAATTAAACGTAATCGAAAGCCAGGATCCATGGACAAGTTTTTCTATTTTTAAATTTATATTTTTGTCTAAAGAATAAATATATGTTTTTAAAATTTTTTTATGTAATAAATAAAAATATCCATAAAAATATAAATTTAAAAAGTCAAATATAATTCATTGCTTTAAAATTAATTCCAGATCTTTCGGCAAAACCACACACTGCACGAGTCTCCCGCAATTTTGGCAACCTCTCTGCGATCTTTTCCAGCCATGGCAATAAACCCTAAATCCCATCTGGGTTTGACCCTTCTCTCTCTTTGCCTATTCTTCTTAAACACAGTCATACCTTCTCTCTCTCTTTCTCGTCCCGACGATGCGAACCAAACTGTGTACGAAATCCTCCCAAAATTTGGCCTCCCAAGTGGCCTTTTGCCGGACTCCGTCACCGATTACACCTTCTCTTCCGATGGTCATTTCGTCGTGCATTTGGAGAAGCCCTGCTATGTTGAGTTCGATTACTTAGTGTTCTACGATAACACCATCACCGGCAAGCTCAGCTATGGTTCCATCACCGACCTCAAGGGGATTCAAGTGCGCCGATTCTTCTTGTGGCTCGATGTCGACGAGATCAGGGTCGATTTGCCTCCGTCAGAGAGCATCTATTTCCAGGTCGGCTTCATTAACAAGAAGCTCGATATTGATCAGTTCAAGACTATCCATTCTTGCCGTGATGCCGTCATGGTTTCTTGTCTTGGACCCTTGAAACGGGTCTTCGAGGTATGGAGCACTGTGCTGCTTATATTCAACTTTCTTCTACCTGGCTTTAGCGATAAGTTGAATATTATTTTGGGTAAAATACTGTTTATCGTATGGTCTTTGCCTGATTTAAAATGTCTTAGTTGATAGACCTATGCTTTGTTTAATTACCTTTTAACTTCCCTCTTCTATTTTACATTCAAATTTTAATGAAAATGGTTACGTAATGCTGTAAAGATGAACAGTTTCATTGTTAAATATTTGATTTGCATTATGTCTTGAATATTTTCAGGTTGTTTTAAGGCTTTTGCTAGGATTAAGAGGACAGTTTTAATGTCAAAATATCATCTAATCCCAGTAATATGTATAAAAGAGTATGAATCTATTTAAGTTATTAAAACATGCTCTTAATACACCAGGTAAGTTAAAAGAGACATTGATTATTATTTAATGTTTTGTGACATTGAAGCTAGGACACAGGAAGTCCATTAGAGAATTTGAGCTAAGGTTCTGTGGTTAAAGAGTGAATATATTCTGCCGTTACCCTATTATGATGGTTATTAATCTTCCCAGAGAGACTGTTTGTTGTCTCCAAAAATGAAAGACACAAGAGAGGGGGGGAGGGGGGAAAGGTTCTCCATTTTTTGGGTGATTTTCTAATTTTATTCTTTTCATGTTTTGATGCAACTATTTGTGAGTCATTCGGGAGTAACCTGTTTAGTCTTGCTTTTAGGAGGGAGAACAGTTAAGTAAAATATGCTTTGTATTGTGTGGACCACAGAAAAAAAATTATTTTGGTATTGTAAAACCGTATATTGCCAGGTAATTAGATGGGTTCCTGTTTTGAGGCCCTTTGACAACTAAGTTTCACCACAACAAAGCATGATTAGTTGATAACTCACTGTTTGGTTGTCAGTATGTGACATTTTGAGAATAAGGTGAACCAAATATGGCAAATTCTAGGTATTTGCTGGACTCTTTACTACTGCTACTAGATTACGTAAAATATGATAGGCTAGCAAGTGAAAAGGTTGGATCAGACTTGAAGCTTTATCTCCGCTACACACGGTAACTCATTCAGTCTCAAGTTGAACTAATTGCTATACATGGTGATTGAGATGTTGTCTTGTATTGTGACATAAAACACCATATCAGTTCTGAATTTTGAATGAAGAGTTGTCAAACTGGTATAGTCGCAGATGGAACAGTGAGGAAGTCCTTGAATTTCTGAAAAAAGAGTGATCTATTAAGGTGTATATCCAAGTATAGGAGAGTATCAATTATATCTTTTCTATATGTTTTCAAAAGGAATGACTACACTTAATATTTGACTGTCTTGAATTTTCTTCAACCTTTGTGCTCTGCTGTCTTTCCGTAATGGAATTATCACTTTTGTGAGATTTAGGGTTTTATTTGTGTATATTGAAATTGTATGTCCTGTAGCAAAAGTTAGCATGAGGAATATACAGGTGTAAAGATACATTCCATGGATTTATGATGACTTGTTGACCAATTTAGTTAAGAAAGGCAAGTAACTGGAAAATTACCTTTAGAAAAATGAATGCATTGTCAATATAGTCAATGTATGCCCTTTGGGCAATGCAAGGCACTCAAACAATGCATATGGAACTAATTGCAGATTGTCGAATAAGGTGCTTATCTTTTGGCTCAGTGCCCAGCTCTTGAGAAAAGGCTCCACTGACCTTACAATTTTTCTTAAGCAGTCTCTACTTGGATGCCTCTCACGCATGTGGCCATTGAACTTGCAGCCAAGGAAAACTGATGTTATAGTAATTGCTGGTCTTGAGGTCAAGTATTAGTAATTTTTGATGGAGAAATTAAATACTGAAATGTATTATAATAATAAATTTACTTTATTATATTCTGAAATTTCAATGTGAAGAAACCTACAATACTACTACTACAACAGCAACAACAAGAAGAAGAATAATAATAAACCTTTTTTCTGCTTGACCCGTTATTTCTTTGTCCTTGTTTATTTTAAGCATCCAAACACATAAAGGGACATTAATTTAATCCCTCATTTTACCTTCCTTTTCCTTGCATTCCTACCATTTGTCAGTTCCCCTTGCAAATTTGCACAGTTTCTCGAAAGTACAAATTTCCCACAAATTAGATACATACACTTATTGAGGTTGATGGTATTCTTAAATGACTTATTTTGTGCTGCCTGTTTCCAGTCCCTCCTCCTCTTCCTTCTTCCCACTTGTCTTTTTCGTGATAAACATTTATTGTCTGCTTAGTCTTGGTGACATTCCTTAAATGCTGTTCTTGTCTGGCCTTTTTCTTTAGAACTGGGAATTTTTACTAACTTGTACAAATCTTACCTTTGCAAGTTGCAGCTTCCAGCTCCTGTGGGTGAAATTCCCATGCTACTTACAGAGTAGATGCACGTTTACACGATTGCGTAGGTTAATGGAATTGCATTTTACATAGTTCTGTTGCTGGCTCATCTTATCAAGACTCAAAAGTCGAGTCTGGTATAGTTATATGCCTACAAACCTACATTAACATCATGTACATAATAAAGTCATTAAAATCGATTGGATGGTATCACTATGATGTTGAACTGTGTTGCAAATGAAACCTGGAATGGATTACGAAAGGCTTGTATTGTGTACTACTCCTAACCTTCTCCATGTACTTTAATTTTCCAAGTTGCAAGTGTTCCGCTTTTGACATATGTTATTACCATGTTGGCCGCCATTTGCCCGTGGTCTCTAGTTCATCTACTATCTGAGGTTGTTCTATTGTGCCGCTTCAGTAGAAGGGTTTTTCACTGACGGCTGAGTTGCATAGTAGTTTAGGCATGTGACAGAGTAATGGACTCGCTACCTTTTTCTTTCCTGTTGAATGGTTAGAGGTGCGACTTATCATTGGTGATAATAAGTTAGGTGTGAGCTGGCTGATGATAGGGTCGAATATGAATTATTTAATCATTTATCATTTAATGAAAATTTTTTAAGGTAATATATGCTATTTCAATCCTTGATATGAGAGGTTTATTGATATCAATGTCAATCAAAATTAGCTTTTGACTTAAAAAGTTTTTATTATAGGTATTATAAAATTTATGTTAATTCAAAGTTGTTTATATCCGATCAAAATATTATATAATTAACTAGTAATATAAATATTGGATATAAGAAATATAAGCACAATGCGTGTTTATTATTATCTGCTTTTTCTAAATTTTAACAACGCATTTTTATTATTACTGCTTATAATCTTTTTTCTTATTCCTAGTGTTCTTCCCTTCTTTTTCTCTCTCTCTTTTTTTTTTTTTTTATAAATATTCCTTTGTTCAAATGAGAAGGAGGAGGAAAAGAGTGATAGTGATTCTTCGATGATACAACAATAACAATAACAAGACTTTTTTTTACTAGGTGGGGTCGGCCATATGAATCAAAACGATGCTACAAAGTTCTATTATAAATCATATCTTTAGATAAACTATTTAAATCTAAATTTTTCTTAATAGTTTCACCTATAATTTTTTTGTGGTCTTTTTCGATTTCTAATTATTGGACTACTCTCCATTTGATCTACTCTTCTTACTGGGATTTCTATAGGTCTTCTTTACACATGTCCAAATCATCTAAAAATGATTCCATAATCTTTTCTACAATAAATGCAACTTTAACTTTTTCTCTAATGTATTCATTTCTAATTTTATCTAATTTGGTATGTCCACTCATCTTACGCAACATTTTTATTTCTACGACATTAAACTTATTCTCTATTGGCCTTTTATTGCCTAACATTCAGTCACATACAACATTGTTAGTTTTATATATGTACGATAAAATTTACCTTTAAGTTTAAGTGACACTCTCTTATCACTAATAATACCTGAAGCACTTTTCATTTTATCCATCTTGCTTGAATCCTATGATTTATGTCTTCCTCTATTTTTCTGTCATGCTATAAGATAGATCCAAGATACTTAAATCGAGTAACTTGTGGTATGGTGTATTCTCCGATTTTCACTTCTACATTAGAATTAGTGTGCCTCTTATTAAATTTTTATTTTATATATTTCGTTTTATTTCTACTTAAACGAAATTTATGGTCTTCCAAAGCAAGTATCCACATCTCTAACTTCTCATTTATTTCCTCTCTTGACTCTTCAACTAGAACTATATCATCTGTAAAGAACATACACTGTGACACCGACTTTGGATATGTTCAGTAAACACATCTAAAACTAAAGTAAAGAGATAGGGGCTCAAAGTTGACCCTTGATGCAAGCCAATAGTTATTGAAAAATCTTCAGTGAGTCCATCTTGAGTTCTCACACTAGTTATAATCTCATCATACATACCTTGAATTGGTCGAATATATGCAATACAAATTCTTTTTTTTTTTCAAAGCCTTTCACAAAACATTTTTGGGCATCCTATCATATGCCTTCTCTAAATCAATAAACATCATATTTAAATCTTTTTGATTCCTCCTATATTTGTTCATTAATCTACGTAACAAGTATATCGCTTTCATAGTCGATCTATTAGGCATAAAACCAAATTGATTCTCTGTAACTTGAATTTCTTGCCTTAATCATTATTCAATAACCCTCTCCCATAACTTCATAGTGTGGCTCATGAGTTTAATTCTTCTATAGTTTGTACAATTTTGTATGTCCCCCTTGTTCTTATAAATGAGAATTAAAATATTTTTCCTCCACTCATTTGGCATTCTCTTAAATCTCATAATTTTATTAAATAACTTTGTGAGCTAACTTATACCTTTCACTTCTAAATATTTTCATACTTCAATGATTCTTCGATGATAATTATAAAAAAAAAGTGATTCTTTGATGATAGCAGCGAAGGAAAGGAAACTAGAGTGTGCCCATTTAGGGGTTCAATTGAAACATCATCGCCAAGAAGTGCCAGTTAAAAGATCACTGGAAGGGCACAATAAAAGTCCTGATGTACATTGAGAAGAATTTTAATTACTTGAATATGAAAGGGGCGAACACCCTTAGTGAACTACAATGGGTTCTTTACTGGTTCTTAAAGACTAAAGACACTAAAACATCATAGCTCTGTAACATTGTTTTCGCCAAAAAGATATATCAACATCGTTTCCTTCATGTTAGCCGTTGCATGAATTTTACCGTCTGCAACAGACTCCTTTGGTGGTATGATTTTCTTGGGTTTCAATTTGCATGTCTTTGGAATATTCCCTCATTTCCACTTATTTCTTGGCTCTTTTGCTGGGAAGGGAAGGAGCTCTTCAGTGTGAGTTTATATATTTGGGTCCCAAAACTCAATTTCTTGAGTCTTAAAAAATGTTACACGCCAACAGTGTTAGAAACCAAAGTTTTGAAGTGCCCAAACAAACCAAGACAAAAATTTCAATCTTTCGAAGCAATGGCGGGGAGGTATGTGCGCTTTTGCTTTTTTTTTTTTTTAATATTTGGATATCATTTATGTTTTTGTATATCTATTACAGTAGTAAAAGTTAGTATTAGAGTCCGTTGGGATCTTTGCCTTGCTTGTTTTTGCACCTCAAAATTGTATTTTTGTGTTTGATGATTGAGAATTTTCTAAAACTTTGATTTCTGTTTTTGTTATCTTAAATTTAATCCTCAGGAAATTCTAATGAAAATCACCATTAGAACCGCCCAAAACAAAAGCTCATAATCATTGAAAACAGCTGAGTTGTGTGGCAAGTCCATCACATGTTGGATTGGGTCATCATGATCCAACATGAGGTTGAAGAAGACACAAATGACATGGCCTGTCTTATAAATGACACATGATTTTAGATATGTTTCATTTGCATTTCAAGCCCCTCTAGTGAATGCTGGGGTCGTTTTGTCCTTTTTATGAGATGCATTGTTTCACTAACGAAGGTCAGCTATTGTCGGCCTTTTGGGCTTTTGTGGTTTTGGTCCATTCTGTTTCTCGCATGGTTTTGGGCTGAACTTTTCGGGTTAGCATTTTTAATTTTGAGACACATGAAACCCAAAAAAATGGAAGCAATGTTTGGGTTGTTAATGACAATAGGTTGCGAGCCATTTTTTTGGACAAAAATGCCCATTTTGGGTGAAAATCATTTTGGGCCATTAAGGCCAATATTTGGCAAATTTTGCGTTTTCTTAGTCATTTGGGGATTAAAAATAAATAGGCCTAATTTTTATGCAAATTTTTGGACAAAACTTTAATAGGTCAAAATGATTTTATTTTTGAGGGCTATTTTTGACAAAATGTTTTTGGGCCAATTGTTTAAAAAATTTGGCAATAATTATTTTTTTGGTCATTTATTTTGTCCAAAAATTATTAAGTACTATTTAATTTGTCAAAATTTTAGTAAAATTATTTTGGGCAACTTAAGTTAAATTTTGGCGATATTTTGTGGGCTTTTTTTTATAAAAAATTGTTGTATAATTAATTTATGGTGTTATTTAATTTATTCCTAATTTTGGATAATTAACTTTTAGGCAAAAATTATAATACATTTGGGCTTAGTTAAAGGGAGAAATTTAATTAATTAATTAGTCACATTTTTGTTTAGTTGATTAATTGATTAATTATTCAATTCTCATTATGTAATATATGTTTATACATTTATATTTAGTCATATATAAGCATTTAATTTTAATTAGTATGCCATATGATCTGTATAATTTTAATTTAACTAGAGTTTAGTCACAATATCTTTAATTATTTCAAAATTGCATATTAGGTATTAAAATTAAATTAAGGATCACATAAAGGAAAAAAACATCAATTTGTAATCAATATATTTAATATGATAATTATTACTTGATAGGAATGTTATCATATTTTATATGATTAATTAATGCAAAATGGTTAATTTTTCTTTTTAGTAAATTTCTCACATGGATTAGGATAATGTATATAATTTGCTAGTTTCATCATATTTTGTATATAAATCTAATTAAATAAAACTTAATCCACAAATAATTTTTTTTGTTACTAGGCTTGTAATATTCTATATTTTATAAGCTAATATAGTCCCTAAAGAATGAAAAAAATAATTAAAAGAAGTCATAAGGAGAGAAAGGGCAATCAGAACTAAAGGTGCTTATTCAAGCCTAATTAATGAAAAAATTAAGAATTTAGACAACATGAGAATTGATTTGAGAAATGAATATCTTTTATCATAATATTATGAAATAAGATTAGAATGAACCAAATGAGGTTGATTTGGCTAAATCTATGATGATATGCAAATTAGGATCCTAGGTAGCAATAATTTTGATTGAACTTTTTTTCAAATTATTTTAAATTTCTATAATCTCTAATCAGATATTTTTAATAAAGAAGAAAGTCTAAAAATTAGTGTAAAGCTATTTGTCTATGAAAATACTAAAAAATGAGTTCAAATGAAGGAATTAAAATATAAGGAAAAAATTGGTGTTTTTAAAAAAGTTATAAAAACCCTATATCCTTCTATATATGCCACACCATCTTCTTCCCCTTCATTTAACCAACCTTGGTAGCTATGATGTAAGGATTTGTGCCAAATTTTTCTATGATGTAACTATGAAACTTTTTCTACTTGTAACACTATAATTTTCTAGCTCATGTCATATTATCTCTAGGTTTCCTTTCCATACAAATGCAAGAATTCAAGGAAAAACCATTAAATATAATCAATTAAATTGTATTACGTCGTATATAAATTTTTTTTTCACGTCCCGTGAATCATGTGAACTTATTCATCTTTTTCTCATATTTAAATACACAAATGTAACTCAAAACTATCTCAAGAAGTGGCCTAAAATTCGAGCAAATGAAGTATATACATGAAAATGAAGTGTGCAGCCTCGGACTGAAATTCTAGATTTCTATCACGAATTTTGAAAAATTATAACTAATTTTAAAAACTTAAAATCAAGCATACTCTACCATTCTGGAAAGCTACAGATGTATACTTTATTCTAAAAATAATTCCAAACTACAATAGGGATGTTTAACTACCAGAAATTGATGGAATAGTAACAAAGGTCGCCTGTTATTATTGGTACTGTCTTTCAACTTCAAAAATTCATATGTCCCTATTCAGATGTCCAATTGAGGTGATTTTGGTGGCCATAAAAATATTATTATATCTAGTTTATGCCTGTAAAATATCATGAGCATTGAACACCATTTGACTCTCAAATGATAGAGCACAATAAACTGATCATATGAACAGTGTTTGCATCAGAATAGTAGAAAAATGCCAAATTTTCAAAATCATAATTAATTCCACAGAGCTCCAAATAATCTGGTTTTTGGCTTCCCAAAAGCTTTGAATAAGATTTATATGCACGCCAAATTTCAGGGGCAAATTTGTTCATTTGGTCAGATTTTGACATTGAGATACATAATGGTCACTTTTATGTATCATAAGGGGTCCAAAAGGTCCATTTTGGTTTCTAAGGCAACCATGGCCACTTGAGTACTTGAGAAAGCACCAAAATGGTTTACTAAACTTGTCTCAAAGATGTACAAACCTAGATTTCTCAAACTCACTCATCCACCCCAAGTTATACACAAGGGCATATATGCCAAGTCTTGCCATCCAATGTCCAAATCATGCTATTTCATACATATGGCATTAAATCTCATTCATACATTATACATTTACATATTTACATATTTTCATAAAGTCATACAACATATACAATAAGGGATTACATCATGTGCCACTCATATGGTTATAATTTGGCATTTCACACACTTGGTTGTCAAACCTTCCTCTTTAAGCTTGGTGGCTCCCATTTCTTAGTTCACTTGGTCCACTTAGACATGTTAGACATGTGGGGAGGAAGGAATGAGATTCTGGGAAATCCCAATAGCTCTTCTCCCTTTCAGTCACATATAAAGAATGCGAATCCATGTCCAAAAATGCATTCATGAACATGATGGAGTATGTAGTCATTCAAGAAGCATTCTTAGCATTCAAGAGGTCATACAAAACATACATAGACTTGCCAAGTAAGTGGATTAGCCTCACCTATTCTCTTCAATGATCTTGGACTTGCCTTACCCTTTTTCTTAAAGGCCTTGAACTAAGTCTTACTCTTGGGATACTCTAAACTTTGTCTCAACCATTCTTAAGGGTTTTTGACTCATCCTCACCATGGTTAGTGGGTTCTTGACTTTACCACACTCAACCAACCAAAGCAAAGTCATAAAGTATCATTTGAAGACATAATGCAACATCATGGTACCATGGCATCTAGAGACATGCTAAAACACTTTTTCATGGCTTAAAATATACATACACACATTTAAAGACAAGACAAACATTCATCCATACATGAGAGAAAGAAGAGAGAGCTACCTTTATTACATAAGCACACTTTTCCTCTTGGATTTAGCTTCTCTTCCTTGGTCACACACACACAATGAGGTGGGACTTGTTTCTCTTGGCCTAGACACATCATATGGAAGCTAATTATACTCTTAAACCAAATTCTAAAGCTACATGTTCATTAGAAAAATTAGGTGGTTCATATGGCTCTTTTATGTTTCTATAATGTACCTAATGAAGCAACCCTATGAAAACATGATCTTTGCTCCATTCTCTTCATCATTTATGATTCTTGACTCCTTTTAAGCCTCTTGGAGTCATCACACAATCAAATTAAGGAGCCTAGTTAAGTGTTGCTTCTTTAAACCATAATATGGAACCTATGATATCATCTCACTATAAAATTTTTTTAAGACTTCCTTTCATCCTCTTCCATCATATATGACTCAAAAATAAGCTTGGAACAAATTAAAACTCCCCTTCATACTCTTTCTAGCCTAGGCCAAAACCATGCTCCATGTTAGTACCAAGTGAGTTTACTTTGTTTTTTTGATGGAAGATGCATATGAGGAGCCTTATAGGGATCTTAGAAGTTCATCCAAATACTCATTTAGGCCTAGAGATTATTGTATCAAATCAGATTTTTAAAGGAACACTTGAAACCTTAACTTTTCTATCTTGAAATCTAATGATTGTCTTGTTATTTCCTTTGCATATTCGTGTTCTCCTCCTCATTTTCCTAAGATTCATCCTTGTTTTAGATAGAAATCCAACCCCTCTTGGCTGGTCTTACCTAGGATGAAACACACACAAGAGGAGAGAGAAGGAATATCAAGCATGGAGATGGCAAGATACCTTAGTTTCTTAGTTCCTTTTGCTTATTTTTTCACCTTGCATGGCTTCTTCTCCTTGAATTTCAAAATTTCTCCTCTGTTCTACACTCAAAATAGATCCAAGAATTTCAACAAAACCATAGGAAAGAAGGGAAGATGGAGGAGAAAGAGTTTGTTCAAGAGAAAACATGAAAATCCATGAAAAACCATACCTTTCCTTAGTTGTTTCTCCTTCCTTTCTTCTCCTTCTTGTGTGCCTCAATCCCTTGCTCCTTTCTCTAGTTTAGGGTAGAAACAAAATGGGCTAAGTGAAGGAGGAGGTAGGGCGTGAGGCAATATATAGCTAGGTTTAAGAAGTAGCTTTCAAAAATTTCAATTTTGTCTCTTCATTTTAGCATTTTTGTTTCCGGTTCATTTTAGCTCCTTTTTGAGAAAGATATTTTCCATCATAAAATTTAGATTCCCAATCTTATAACATGCCTTTGGAATCACTCAAATCGGAGCTAAAAATTTCCCGAATGAAAGGGGCAAAGTTCAAGTCAACTGACGTTAGAAAATATACACCGGAGAGGTTTTAACTATCTTGGGGCTTCCCATAATTTTTAGGGCCTCTAAAATCCTCAGAAAACTCAAATTTTCATTTAAAAAGCCCTCTTGTGAGAATTCTAAAATTTGTCCAAAATCACAAAAATACCATTACGTTTTGTAACCATTTCGTCAAATTTCATCTAGCTATTTTAGCCTCCATTTCAGGGTACCTCTGGGCTCTTAAATTCATTATTTAGTGTTTAGATTATTATTCTAATTTTTTTGGGTCTCAACTAATTCATTTTCAGAGGGCCCGCTTTGAAAACGTATCCGCTTCCGTCATTTTAACTAAAACCAGACATTACACTACTTTTCATGCTTTCTCTTATGGTGATTTTGGTTTCTCAAAAGGGTGAACTTTGTGGTTGTTCCCATGAGTGAAATAGCTCATTTGAAGAAGCCAATTACACCAAAGGAACCTCTATCGAGAGAACTTCAAGATAAGGTACCATTTTGTTATGGAAAAATTTGTATGCTTGTAACCCTAACTTCTTATAGGTTTGGCCAAGAGAGAGAGAGAGTAAGGGAAGAAGGTATGAACTTGAGGAAAGCTTGAAGAAATGAAGGGTTTAAAAGGGTGAAGAGTAAGAATATGCAAAGAGATTAAATTAAAAATCAAGATAAATGCATGTGGCTTCACTTGGGGTTTATATTTGGCCTTGAAAAATTCAAAATCCTAAGATAGTAAATTAATCCCTATAATATCAAAATTAAACTAGAAATCAATTATGTATATCTTAAAACTTTCAAATTTCCTATGAAACAAGCAAAATCCCAGGGTTGGGCTATGTATTGATGATCTTGGCCAAGGGAAGGAAGTGATGCCTAGGGAAAATTTTAATTTATCTCATGGTTTAAGAGGCCTAAATGAGTAATATAGAGGTTAGATGAACCATTATTTTGAGAAAAAAAAAGAGATTAGATGAAATTGCAAGTTTGGTTCCATAAAAGCCTTAACTTGCCTTCGGAATAGAATAAGTGATATGGCTAAGCTTTTGGACTTTTTTAGCCATGAAAAATGAGTAGATTGAGATAGATGAATGATGGAATTGCTACATGAAATGTAGCAAATGGAATGAGTTATTTGAAATATTTATTGTAACCTAATTCATAATTTAAGTCTTAATATGCACATGAATTGTTAGAGTGGGATTGAATATGTTCTAATTGATTTTTTTATACCTTAATTGATATGCCTAGGCTAAGCAAGTGGGACCACACCAAAGTGTGTATGTGAGAGGCCATGGATCAAGAGAAGGAGAACAAGGGAATTGATTGAAATTGCCTAATAAGGTAGCTTTTCTTTCATTCTTACATATGTGGTTAGTTTGCTTGAGTCATTGGTTGCTTATGTGTATTGTTTGCAATTGTTTGGTCTGTTGATTATTTGAGTAAAATATGCAATTGCATGGGACCTATTTAGATTAGTGGGAGAGTGGCTTTATGTTGGGTGAGGTTAGGGAAGTAAGCATAGATTTACTTTGCATTAGGCCAAAAGTCCCTTGAGGACATAGATTTGCTCTTTCTTAAGCCAAGGAAACCCCTAAAACATGGGTTTGCTCTCTTGTGTATGAATTGGCTATGATTGCACAACATGCATGTTTGCTTCCACGTTTTTAAGTAACCATATCCATTTTTGAATACTAGTTTAGCTATTGGGATTCTTTGAATCCATATTTCCCTATCATCATTAATCATGGCTAGGTGATATGCAAAGCAAGAAAAAGGAAGAGACAAAGACCTAGAAAGGTTTATAATATCAAGAGATACGGTCTAGGAAATGATATTTTATATATGGTTATGTAAACTTATATTTTTGTGTACTATAATGGCAACGTGTGCAAAAGTGTTAGACCATAAATGTATGACCATTAGATGCATGTATGAGGCATTGGAATATAGTTTAGGATATGGAAATTCAATGAGTTTATACATATCTTGATGTGGAATAGTGATGTTTAGTTGTAAGGTGAATTTCATATGATGAATCATTGATAACTGATATATGTATGGATTGAAATTTGCTCATAGCAAAAATGGTATTTTAGAACTCATTTGGTATATTTTGGGACCAAAATTTTGACCATTTGAGTTACTAAATATCCCTTTACTCTTGACAGCCCTAATAGTTGAATTTGGTGGAAATTTAGAAGACATTCATAGCTTTCTATAGAGTAAAAGTTTGTAATTTTTTTGAGTTTTATAAAATATTTGACAAATTTCCAAAATTGGCTTAAAAAGTCTATCATGGCACTAGTACTATTCACAATATGTAGATCTAGTTTTCATATTTTTTGAGGGACCAAATGGATTCAATTTGAATTGAAAATTTTATAATAGAAAGTTCATATTATAAGCTTTAAATTGACACATAGTTTGCCTCAATCGAAACTGTGTAACTGAAGTTATAAATTTTTGAAATTTGATTTGCATTATATGCTTTGTGTTCCAAATGAGTAAATGGTCCTCTTATGTGAATGAGATATATGTGCATGTTAATTTGGATGAAACTATACACTTCAACATCAATTTGTGAGATAGAATGATGAGAATCCATTTTGAGCATTATGGAGCCATTTGATGTAATTAGTATTGAATTTTCGCTGCTAAAAGTTTTCTTATATTCAATTTTGCTACAAATGGACATATATTTGTAGTAAGAATATGAGATATATTAAGGTGTAGCATTTTTGGTATCAGAACCAAGGTTTAGGCAACCTAACTCTATGTTTTGGTTTAGGGAATGCTTGAAATGTTTTGTGTATGTGGTATGTAAATTGTTAAGAATATTGGGAATTGTTAATAACTGTGTTGTGAATATGTGTTATATGTTAAGAGTTGTGGTTCCTTTTAGATAAAATGGTGAATACTAGAAAGGGCAAACTAGCTAGGGTTGAGCCTATAGATCTAGTGGCAGCTAATATGTAGATTATTATGGACCTCTTGGATCAAAAATAGGCTATGATGGAGTAGCAAAGACTGATTATACAATAGTAATAGGAAATGATAATGCAGTTGCAAGATGCCCCATCTAGGAGGAAAAATGAAAGAGCAAATGCCTATGAACCACAAAATGCCCCTAAACCACAGCAACTAGTAAATATTCTTGACAATCCCCCTTTAAGACCAAATACAAACTCAGTATACTAATTAGCAGCTCTTGAATGAGTTTAGAAAAACTATCCACCCTCATTTGATAGAGAGTGGAATGTACAAAAAGTTGAGGAGGTGGAACATGTAGTTAGAGAAAATCTTTAAAGTGATGGGTTACACATCTGAATAAAAAGCCATGCTAGCCATATTTATGTTAGAAAGAAAGCTAATCATTTATGGATAGGATAAAAATGATTATGCAGACTCATAATACTCAAATTAACTAGGAAAATTTCTTAGTTGAATTCTATGAAAAATATATTCCTAGTTTAATTGGAGATAAAAAGGAAATAGAATTTATTAACTTGAAGCAAATAGAGGAGATGACCGTGGATCAATATATGGCTAAATTCATTGAATTGTCTCAGTAATAATTTGTTCAAATTCATTTTTAACTCAATTATAATATTATAGGGATTAATTAACTCTCCTAGAATTCTGAATCTCTTAGGGCCAAAACTAAAACTTAGGTGAAGTTATATGCCTTTTTTTTGGTTCTTTATCAATTCTATTTGCATATTCTTATTCTTCACCCTTCAAAACCCTTGTTTTTATCAAGTTTTCATCAAATATATATTCCCTTCACCCATGCCCTATCTTGGGCGAAACTATGATGGATTAGAGTTCCAAGAATACAAAAATTTCCTAGCTTAGATCATACCTTGCGTTGATGTCCTATTTATGTATATTCTTTTAATACAATTGGTTTCCTCAAAAGAGCTTCCTTACTTAAGAGACTAGCCATAAAATCCCTTTTAAGAAACCAAAACCATTATGAGAAAGAGCAAAAAGAGTGGGGGAAGGTTTATAACAAAATAATAATCACATTTAGCAAGTTTGTTTACTTATATGAAGCTTCTTTTTCCCTTTTTCCTTCTTCCTTCTTCATGCCACCAAGAGTCCCTTTGGAGCTACCTGGGTTGGTTATGGAGAGAAGAATGAGGATGGTGCCTTATATATATATATATATATATATGTATATGTATATATCTAGAGTTTTAAAACTTTTTTAAAAATATCAATTTTGCCTCTCCATTTTAATTATTCTAGTCTCACTTATTAATAATTTACCTGAAAGCATTTGGCATAAAATATTCATATTTATGAATTTCTTTGAGTTTTTATTCCTTGATCATCATATATACTGCATGTATGGGCTTTCTACTCAAAGCATTGACTACATCATTAGCCTTACTTGGATGGTATGTCAATGTATAGTTATATTCTTTCAAGAATTCCATCCATCTTCTCTATCTTATATTTATTTTTTTCTGCTCAAATTGGTATTTTAGATTTTTGTGGTCACTATATGCCTCTATTGTGGCACCATACAGATAATGCCTCTATTTTTTGAGGGCAAATGCTATTGTAGCTAACTTTAAATCATGCATGGGATAATTCTCCTTATGTGGCCTCAACTACCTAGAGGCATATGCCATAATCTTTTAAGAATTTCATCCATCTTCTTTGTCTTATATTCAATTCCTTTTGATTAAACAGGTATTTCAGACTTTTATAGTCATTGTATATCTCTATTGTGGTATTATACAGATAATGCCTCCATATTTTCAGAACATATACTATTGTAACTAACTCTAAATCATGCATGGGATAATTCTCCACATGCAGCCTCAACTACCCACAGGCATATGCTATTACTCTACCTTGTTGTATAAACACATATTCTAACTCTTTCCTCGAAGCATTATTATAAACCATAAAGGGTTTACTAGGGTCAGACATAACCAACATAGAGATAGTGGTCAAATAAAGTTTTAACTCTTAGAAACTCATCTTACATCTATCATCCAACACAAATGATGTATCTTTCTAGTTAACCTAGTCAATGGTAAGGCCATTTGAGAAAAGCCTTGTATAAACCTTTCATAATAATATGTTAAATCTAAAAAACTTTTAACTTCAGTAATGGTTTTAAGCCTATCCTACTACAACACAACTGTAACTTTATGGTGATCCATAGCAACCCCTGCCTATGGGATCATATGACGTGAAAACCTTACTTCAGTATGCCAAAAATCACATTTACTAAGTTTGGTGTACAATTTCTTATTTTTCAAAGTTTCTAGGACTACTCCAAGATGCCTCTCATACTCCTCAAATGATTTGGAATATATACTGATATTATCAATAAAGACCATAACAAACTTATCTAAATAAGGTCTGAATACCCTATCATATAGTCTATAAAAATAATTGGTGCATTAGTCAAACCAAATGGCATGACTAGGAACTTATAAGAATGTTGTCATTAGGATGTCTTTAGCTTTAACTTTCAACTGATGATAGCTAGATCTAAGATCTATTTTAAAAAACACTAATACCCCTGCTAATTGATCTAAAGGATTATCAATTCTAGGGAAGGGATACTTATTTTTAAAATGACCTTATTAAGTTCTCTATAATCTATATACACTCTCAAGCTACTATCTTTCTTTTTAACAAACAAAACAAGAGCTTTACAAGGTGATACCCTAGGGCATATGAACCTTTTTTCTAACAATTTCTTAGTTTTATTTTTCAACTTTACTATCTCGGTGGGAGCCATCTTATAAGGAGCTTTAGACATTATTCTAGCCTTAGGCATAATATCAATAAGGAACTCTATATCTCTTTCAAGAAGTAAACCACTAAAATCAAAATCCTTAGGGAAAACTTTCAAGAATTCCCTAACTATAAGGATCTTATCTATCCCTTCCTTTCTACTTCTATAAAGAAAGAGACAAAAAACCTTTAGCATCTACATTCTAAGTATATCTCAGCTTGAACGATGGACAAGAAAGATAATTCAGCCTCAGTACTAGGTATGGTCCTATATTCAAGTAAGGTAATGATTTTATGTACACAATCAAGTATAGCATCATTAGCAACCATCCTATTTATTCCAATAATTAAGTCAATATTATAAAAAGGCATACAAATCAAATCAATGGTAGTGAAATATTAGTTAAACTATACAGTGACATTCAAACAAATATAGAAAGTAATCACACAGCTCTAATAGGGTTAGATGTAGACAAATCATATGGCAAAGTACCAATACCCAGACCCAATTTTATCACATAATCATAGGATATAAATGAGTAACTAGCATTCAAATCAAACATAGCAATTATAGGAAAATCATTAACTTTAATCATATCTTTGGTTAAACTAGTAGATGCCCTGGTCTCTTGCTGAGGGAGTGCAAACACGCTGCCTTGGGTCTGTGATTTGGGTGGAAGCACCGTTTCCATTTGAGAACAATTCTAGGCTATATTTCTTAGCTTCTCACATCTGTAACATGTAACCTGGGATGGCTATCCTCTGTTAGGTTGGAACTTTTCCCCTTTTTGACCTTTTCTATTCTAGGTTTTGTTACCTTTCTTTTTGTTACTAGTAGTGGCAATCACATTATCTTCTTATCTCAGCCTTTTTAATTTTAAGGCCTCCTTCTGACCAACCCCCACTTGTATTATGTCATACAAGTTGTTTTCAGTTATCCTATTGACTTTCACCAGAGCATTAAATGTCTTAACTCTTTGTGGAGTTACCTTGGCTCTAATGGAGGGCTTTAATCCCTTCTCAAATTGCTCGCACTTTCATTTTTCATCATCACATTTCTACAAGTAGGAGGAATATGTAGACAATTCTATAAATTTTGCCATATATCGATCACCTGTCATCTCGTTTGTTTGCTTCAAGTTGATAAATTCCATATTCTTTTATTTTCTAATTGAATTGGAAATATATTTTTCATAAAATTTAACTAAGAAATTTTCCTAAGTAATTAGGATATTCTAGGTTTGCGTAATCATTTTTGTGCTATGCCACCAATGATCAACTTTTTTTTCTAGCAAAAATGTGGCTAGCATAGCTTTCTATTCAGAAGTGCATCCCATCTCTTTAAAAATTTTCTCTAACTGCATGATCCATGCCTCTACTTTCTATACATTCAACTCTCCATTAAAAGAGGGTGGATGGTTCTTTCTAAAATGATTCAGGAGTTGCTAATTAGTAAGTTAAGGTTGTATTTGGTCTTAAGGGAGTGGTGGTGGATTATCAAGAATATTTGCAAGCTGTTGTGGTTTTAAGGCATTTACTCTCTCATTATCCCTCCTAGCTAAGGTGTTTTGCAATTACATTATCATTTCAAATTTTGCTGAGATGATGGATACCATCCTAGTGGTTAAGATGAATGTGAAGGAAGTTGAAGCCTATAGGAAGAGAGCCTTAGAGAGTAAGAAGGAAAGGGATATGGAGTCCTTTAGTAGTAGTAACAAGAGGGGAAGCAATAGCAGCACTAGCAGGTCTTGAGTATTTCATAAATAGTATATTATCCTCTGTTTACATTATTCTGTAAATTTCAATATTCTTTGTAGAATATTCTATTTATATTGTTTGCTGTTTGTTAAATTATTAGTTAACTTTTCTTCATGGTTATTATTTTGTATTAATCCTACCTATGTTATTGAGAAAATTATTTCTCACTTTATTGTGGTTTATATTTTTTTTAGATGTTGATTTACGAAGTGACCTTAGAACTTCAAGCAGAGTGGATCCAATTCCTTTTTCGAGGATTATGTAACATTTGGTTATCTGAAAATGAGAGAAAATGTGAGAAACGTAATGTATGATTTAAGGAATGAAATTCTATGGATACAAAAGAAAGTCCCCCAAAATAACTTAGTTAAGGTTCCAAAAAATTTGGGAAGCATTTTAGACTCCTAAAAATGAGAATCACAGGCTTAGATGGGAAGAAAAATGGAGCTAGAATGAAGAAACAATTTCTTACGAAAAACTTATAAAACGTAGTGGCATTTTGTAATTTTGAGCAATTTTAGGAATTCACACATGAGGGTTTTTTAAATGAAAGTTTTGAGTTCTTTGGGGTTCTCAGAGGCACTGAAAACCATAGGAAGCCCTAGGACAGTTAAATCCCTTTCGGTGGACGTTTTCTAATGTCGGTGTACCTAAATTTTGACGAATTCATTTGTGAAGGTTTTAGCTCTAATTTGAGTGATTCCAAAGGCATTTTACTAAATTGGAAACCTAAATTTTATAATAGAAAAGACGGTTCTCAAAAAAGAGCTAAAACGAAGTAGAAACGAAAATGCCATAAACTAAGGGCAAAACGAGAATTTTTGAAAAGTTTTTCTTTCTCCCTTATATATATATATGTGGTGCCCCACTCTTACCCTCATGTAGCCTCATATGTTTCTGCCCTAAACTAGAAAAAGAAGCCCTAGGATGAGGCGCACCAAAGGGAGAGAAGAAGAAGGAGAAATTAAGGCAAAAAGGTATGGATTCTTGGTTGTTTTCTATGCTTTCTTCCATCCAAACCTCTTATCCTCCATTTTCCTTTATTTCCTTTGATTATAATGAAGTTTATAAATCTATTTTAAGGGAGAAATTAAGGAATTAATTCGGATTTGAAGAGAAGAGCTCAAAGAAGACAAGATTCAAGTGAAAAAAAGTAAGAAAATAAGGTAATTTCTTCTTCCATGGTTGCTACCCCTTGCTTCTCTTCCTCCACCATTTCGCCCCACTCAAGAAACCCTAAGAGGGTTTTATTTTTAGGTAGAACCAAGGGTGATTCTTAGAAAAAAAGGTGTGGAGATTAAGAATATTCAAAGAGAATTAACAAAAAACTATGAAAATTCAAGATGCAATTTTTAGGGTTTCAAGTGTTCCTTCCAAAATCTGATTTGATCTCTTAATTCCTATGCCTAAATAAGTGTTTGAATGAGCTCCTAAGATCCCTAGAAATCTCCCCATGTGCTTCCTCCATCAAGAAAAAAAAAGCAAAGTCCATAAAGCCTAAAACCGTTTGTAGGTTCGAGCAAGTTGGGATAGCATAGTTAGGGATAATTTTAAATTTTTCTAAGCCCATTTTTGAGTCATATATGATGAATGAATATGAGGGGAGGCCTTGGAAAAAATTTAGAAACCATAGAAAGTGAGTTAGTGCCTTATGTTCCATAATATGACCTAAAGAAGCAACATGTAGTTAGGCTCTTTATTTTAATTGTGTGATGACTCTAAGAGGTTTAAAAGGAGTCAAGAATCATATTTGAAAGGAAAGAATGGAGCTTAGAATTTATTTGATGAGTGTTGCTTCATTAGGTGCATTCTTGGAAACATAAAGGGGCTAATGAGCTAAGCTAGTATCTAAGCAAGTTGCATGGCCTTAGACTTTGCTTCAAGAATATAATTGGCTTCCATATGATGTGTCTAGGCCAAGAGAAATGATCTCCACCTTCTTGGGTGTGTGAGGTCAAGGGAGAGGATTCAATGCTTAAGGAAAAAGTGTACAAATGCTAGCAAGGTAGCTCTCTCCACCTTCTTTCATGCATAGATGTGTGTTTACATTGTCTTGAATGTGTGTATGTATGTTTTAAGCCATGAAAAGTATTATAGCATGATTTTATGTGCCATGGTACCATAATGATGCATTATGTTTTCTAAATGATGTTTATGATATTTTCCTTGGTTTGCTTGAGTGTGGTGAGGCCAAGAACCCTTAGCCATAGTAAAGATGAGCCAAGAACCTTTAAGATTAGTTGAGACAAATTAAAGAGTCTTCCAAGAGTGAGGTTTGATTCCTAAGAGCATGGTTGAGTCCAAGAACCTCTTAAAGAATGGATAAGGCAAGTCCAAAATCCCATAAGTAAATGGGTGAGGCTAATCCACTTGCTTGACAAGCTTTTGTATGTTATGTATGACTTTTTCAAATGCCAAGAATGCTTCTTGAATGATTGCACATGTCTATATGCCATGCATGCATTTGTAAAACTTGTTTTGCATCTTTTATATATAATTTAATGGGAGATGAGCTATTGAGATTCTTTGAATCTTATCCCCTCCTTTCTAATGTTCTAACATGCTAGGTGGACCAAGAGAGCAAGGGAATGGAAGCTAACTCTATGAGAGATGAAAGCTTGACATTAAAGTGCATAATTTTTGCTCTTTAAGGCCATATTGATGTCTAATGATACAACCCATTGTTGTATATGGTTTATGACCTTTGGAACATATGTAATTATGATAATATGTCATGTATAAATGAGAGATTATGTTATGTGACCATTAGAATGTAAAATGAATATGTTATGGCAAATTAGCTTCTTGAATGGCATTATGTAATTGTGTACAAATGGAAGTGGAATGGTCAAATTGAGATACATGAGATTTGGGACCATTTAGACTTGCCTAAGAGGTGCCAAACCCCAAGGAAAGCCATTTGGATATTTTGGTATCCTATATGGAGCATAAATGGACCATATTGGAACCCTATATCACTTTTTTATCCAAATGAGCTCTTTTTGATATGAGATTTGGCATACAATTAGAGCTTGTTAAGATATTTTTGGGAAGCTAAAGACCAGAATTTTCTGAGATCTAGAGAATATTTGATGAATTTTTAAAGTTGGTAAAAATTCTGGTTTTGGTCTGATACATTATCCACTTAGTTTAAAAATACTTTTTGTCACACAGGGCTCAAATGATATCCAATTGCTATGAAATTTTATATGGAGAAACTAGACCTTCTAGTGATTTGTGCCAATTGGAAGCACATCATTTGGAGGTCTAGAGAGGGAGATATGAATTTTCAAAGATTTTATCCAGTACTAGGCGCTCCAACTGACCTCAGGTATTATTTGATTGAGTTTCAAGGTCTGGATGTACCTGAATTGGTTTGGAGTTTTTTTTTTCCTCTATCTAACATCCACAGCTTTCCAGATTGATATTATGTGAATGGATTGAATTTTTTTGGAATTAATTGGACATTTTGAAATTTGCTGTAGAATTCTATGACAGTACCAGTGGATAGCCTGATCTCTGAACCATTTTGAATGTCCAACATCTTTTGTGTTGTGTTTCATGGTTTGTACTTATTTTTAGCATCAAGTAGACATGTGTAAATTTTTAGAATGGCTAAGAATTCATGATTTCGAATTTTCTAGAATTAGTTATGATTTTCCAAAGTTTGTGACAGAAATGAGGAAATTCTGGCCGAAATTGCATATATGTATTTTATGTTTTCCTTTGATTTCCACGAGTTGTAGGCCACTTTTAGAGATGGAAATGAGTTGTATCCATGTAACTAAATATGAGAATGTGATACATAAATCCATATGGCCTATAGGACTCCGAAGGAAAATTTTATACGCGATGCAACGCTAAGAAATGCATTATTTTAATGCCATATTTCTTACCCTCTTATGGATTGCATGATGAGACATGGAAGTAGTATGAAATAAGTTAGAAATATATGGTGTTACAATAAGTCTTTGTCATCTATAACATACGAATCATATCATGTGATGATGTCATTCATGTTATATGTAACATCTGGTCCCTCCGTAAACGTGAGAAACGCAATGTTCGGTTTCTTCGTAAACGTTAGAAATGGGCCAAATATAAAAGGAAGTCCCCAAAATAGAAGGAATTGGGGCCAAATAAAATTATGCTAAAATTTTAAATATTAGAAAATGAGGATTTGAGGTTTGAGATGCCCAAAAACCAAAGCCAGAAGAGCTCAGAAAATTTGTCGAAGAAAGTAGGGGTATTTTTGTAATTTTTGGAAAAGTTTGAAAACTCACAGGAGAGCTTTTTAAATGGAAAATTTGAGCTTTTTGGAGTTCTTAGAGGCCCTGAAAAACATGGGAACCCCTAGAACAGTTGAAACCCCTCCGGTGAGCGATTTCGGCAAAGGTTGACCAAAATTTTGACCAAATGGTTCAGAATGGTTTCAGATCCTTTTTGAGTGATTCCAAAGGTAATTCTTATGATTAAGAGCCTAAGGAATATGATGGAAAAGATGGATTTCAAAAAGGAGTTGATATGAGTCTAAAATGAAAAAGCCAAGAAAAGGGACTAAAATGCAAAAGTAAAAAGTTACATAAAGTGACTTTTAGCTCCTTCTTATCCACGTTCCAGTAGCCCCTCACTTCCACGATTTGTTTCTGCCCCAAAAATAGAGAAGGAAGCCAGCTCTCTTGGGCGCACAAGGAGAGGAGATTTTGAAGAGAGAAAAAACAAGGAAAAGGTAAGAAAAGTGTGGAATTTTATGCTCTTCCCTTGAGTAAACTTGTTCCTCTCATTCTCCTCTTCATTTCTATGGTTTCATTGATGGATTTGGTGATGTTTTGAATCTGGTCCAGAGGAGGAATAACAGAATTTGAAGGAGAGGAACTTATCACTTGGAAGAGCACTTGAGAAAAGCTAGGAAATCAAGGTAACTTGTTGTCTTCCATGCTTCTTCTTCCCTTCTCCTCCTTGTGATAATTTCGTCCCATATAGAGCCCAATCAAAGGGAGATGAATTCTGGTTCTAGTAAGGGAGATTCATAGATTTTGGAGTGTGAGAAGCAAGTAGGTACAAAGAAATCAAAGAAAGAAGCATGAAAACACAAGATAGAAAAGTGAGGGATTCATGGAGACATTGTGAAATATGTTTTGATCCATGAATTCCCTAGCTTAGATGAGTGTTTGCTTGAGTTCCTAAGATCCCTAGAAACCTCCCCCACACACCTCTTCCATCAAGAAAACAAAGCAAACCCATTACTTCCGTTTTTCATGTGTCATTTCAGCCTAGGGCAGAACTATAGGTTAGGGATAGTTTTAATTTGTTCTAAGTTTAGTTTTGAGTCATATATGATGGAAGAGGATGAGAGGAAGCCTTGGAAACAATTTAGAACTCATAGAAAGTGATTTGGTGTCTTAGGTTCCATATTATGACCTAAAGAAGCAACATAGTGCTAAGCCTTTTGTTTTAATGATGTGATGACTCTAAGAGGTTTAAAAGGAGTCAAGAATCATATTTGAAAGGAAAGAATGAGGCCTAGAAGTCTCTTGAGGGGTGTTGCTTCATTAGGTGCCTTTATAGACCATAATGGAGCTTATAGAGCAATCTAGTGTTTTATCAAGTGATGTAGCCTTAGAATATGTTTCATAGACCTAATTGGCTCCCATAAATTGTATCTAGGCCAAGAGAAATTATCTCCACCAAATTGTGGGTGTGTGGTCGAAAGAGGAGGCTTGAAAGCTAAGGAAAAAGTGTGTGAAATTGTGCAAGGTAGCTCTCTCCACCTTCTCTCATGCATGGATGTGTGTTTAGCTTATTTTAGAATGTGTGTATGTGTATTTTCAAGCTAAGAAAAGTATGCTAGCATGCCTTTATATTCCATGATCCTTGATGCCATGTTATGTTTTAAATGAATCTATGATGTTTGTATGAGTTTGCTTGAGTGAGGGGAGGCCAAGAACTCTTCCGTTTGGTGAGGATGAGCCAAGAACCCTTGAACTTGGTTGAGACATAGCAAAGAGTCTCTCAAAAGTAAAGTGGGCTCCCAAGAGTATGATTGAGTCCAAAGCTCTTAAAGAATGGGTGAGGCAAGTCCAAAATCCATGAGGAGAAGTGTGAGGCCAATCCAAACACTTGGGGAACTCTTGAATGTCTTGTATGATTGATTCACATACCAAGGTTGCTTTGAAAATATCCATGACTTCCATTTTTCCATACATACATTTGAAAAACTTGCTTTGTATATATTATGTGTGATTGAATGGGAGATGAGCTATTGGGATTCTTTGAATCTCATCCCCTCCTCTCCAATGACCTAACATGCTAGGTGGACTAAGTACTTATGGTGAAGGTAGCCAACAACCATGAAGAGCAAGGATTGACAAGCCTATGTGTTATTTTAGCCATTTTGGAACCATAATGATAGTTCATAATGTATATGATGTTATATATGAACCATGAACCATAAGACACGTGTAAATATGATATTATGTGATGTATACATGTATGGATATGATGTATGAACTTTAGAAATGAATTTGGATATGTAATGCCAAGTTATGCAAATTGAAAGTTTGATGCAAATGTGTATAAGTGTGGATGAAAAGGCCAAAATGAGATGCATGAGGTTTGGGACCATTTGGGTAGCTCACACAAGTCTTAAATATTCTTTTAAACTTGCCCAAAAGGTGCCAAGACCAAGGGAAATCCATTTGGCAATTTTGGTACCCAATATGGAGCCAAAATTGACCATAATGGAACCCTATGCCATTTTTTGGCCAAATGAGTTAGTCTTACTCTGAAACTTGTCATGCAATTAGGTCTCATTAAGAGCTTTTTGGAAAGCTAAAGATCATAATTTTCGGAGACCTAGAGAATATTTGATGAATTTTTAAAATTGGGATTTTTCATGGATTCTGGTATGGGTACTGTTCATACTGGCAGTTTGGAATTCTGTGTCACCCGATGGCCAAATGGTGTCCAATGCTTATGAAATTTTACATGCATAAACTAGAGGTCATAAGCTTTCTGTGACCACCGAGATCACCTCATTTGGAGGTCTGAGCAGTGAGTTATGCATGTTTGAAGTTAACTGTCAGTATCAGTAGCGCCCCATGAGTCTGGTTACTGTTCCATAGGGTCCAGCTGACTAAACGTATCTGTTTCATTCTGGAATTATTTTTACTACCAAGTTAACATCTGTAGCTTTCCAGAATAACTGAATGTGTGTGATTTTGATTTTTTTAGATTTAGTTATGATTTTCCAAAGTTTGTGACAGAAAAGAGGAAATCCTGGCCGAAAATGCAAACACGGATTTCATATGCTCCTTTGCTTTCCACGAGTTGTAGGCCAAATTTGATGATGGAAATGAGTTATATTCATGTGTTTAAGTATGAGAAAGTGATAGATGCTTTCATATTGCCTACGAGACTCTGAAAGAAAAATTTTATCTGTAGAGAAATGCATTTTTATTCATAACTCCCTATGCCACTATATTGTTTCCATAGAACAAACATAAGATGAGGTATGGGAATTGTATGAATTGAGTCCTAGAAGTATGGTGTTATATTATACCAGTGTATTTTATGGCCTTAGGAGAGCTTGAATCTCACTCATTTCCAATAGGTGGATTTTAACCTCCTACTCCTCTATATCCATGAGTAAAGATCTAGTCACTAGCATTGATCTTTTGTGTGGATAGAGGATGATTCTTATAGTTCTTTTTTGTTACCTGGGGATTTCTTTTTTTTTGGAGTATACTTTTGTCTATACTTATATCAATCCTGTTCCCTTATGTTAAAGCTTTTTAAACAATATGTGATAATAGTAGTTTATTTTCATCATTTTCATATTCTGTTAATAAAGAATCTCTATCATAAAGGAACAATTAAAAAGGAAGAAAGTAATTAGATATAAATTAATTAGAAATTATTGGCCTAAATAAATAAAAGAATTTACTAAAAATGGGTAAATAAAGGAGGCGTTATGACAACCCTAACTTCTAATCATTATAATTAAGGTTAAATACGTGATTAATAACCATGAATCAGGGTTACAAGACATTACAACTAATTACATTCAGAAAATACAGGGGAATTTGAACCTTAATGTTATTAGAGTCATCCACCAAATAATTACAAGCATTCATGTACATAAGGGAAACAAACACTCATTTATAAGCCTTTGATTCTATTACCCATTAATTCCAACTTACAAGAATCTTCTACCAATGTTTCTAAGTCATCCCTTAAGGTTACCATGGGAAAAACCAAGGTTTCTAGGTTAGAATGAGAGTTTGGGTCTATTAGCCGTGGCTACATGTCTTTGTGCTGCGGCGAGGAAATCTCCTGGAACCTACCTTGCTTGCCTCTCACTATTGGCCACGGCTAATTCCCCATTTCGCCGTGGCTAATTCCTTTCTGAAATGCCTGAAAAATTCTCACAAAAGTTCATCGCGGCCAATTCCCATTTAGATGCGGTGAATTACCCTCTGGACGACTCCCAGTTTTGCCTCTCATATTTCGTCGCTGCTAATTTCACTTTTTGCCACGGTGAATTACTCTCTGGTACTCTCCCTGGGCAACTTCGCCTTTATTGGCCGCGGCTAATAATATTTTAGCTGCGGCGAAATGCCTTCTAATCCTACAACTTCTAAAGTCTTATCTCATACTTTCCACTCTCCTTCCAATGACACCCTAGGGCCACTCTACCTTAATTGTGGGGCTCCAATAACTTTCATTAGCCTAATTTACCCAGCTAATCTATCATTACTAGTTCAAGACTTAAGTGTCAATTTCTACTCCTTCAACTACCCTATATCAGCAAGTTCATAGATTAATAATAGCAGAATTTCATAAGCTTCTAGCAATTATCATTTAAATATACATTCTATTAAAGATTTCATGCATCACTATTCATGTCTATATCCAAGGTATTACACAATTACAATTCCCAAATGGTAAACCATATCATAAATTCAACAAAGTTCATACATAAGATGTTATAAGTTCATACATCCAATACCAAGTTAAGATGAAGCCTAACTCCTTAATAGGTACATCCTAAGAAATCAAAATATAAATGCCTACACTTGGCAATATGATTACATGATGATGCTATATAAAAGATTAACAAAATTGCATCTACTCTACTCAGATAAGCCTAAGTGTAGCTTCCTCCACACTTGGTTAGAGCTCATAGATTTTCATCCACTTGCTTCCCCTTATTTTTACCCGAAAGAGCCTTCACTTGAAAGTATGATCCTATGAAACGGGGTGAGATGCAAATCTCAGTAACCAAGGCAAATTCCATTCATATATTCCAGTTTAATCAACATATATGCATGCTTTCATATAAGCATAAAAAACATACCAGTCATATCAGTAAATGAAATAATTAGGCTATCTATGATTACTATCCCATACTAACAATCACAATTCCACATGTTAAAGGCCAATAACATTGGGAGAGGCTTATTCATGGAACCTACTCTCCATTGAGCATAACCAGGGCTCAGTGCATCTAGGGTCTGATCATAACTCAATGCCCGATCGAAGCACATGCACGGTGGCAGCTGCACCACAGCTCCACTATGGACTCACAAGGTCTAATCACACATAACAGATAGCCAACCAATTCATTTAGCATCAAAATCATAATCATGCAGCAAATTCAAAATTAAAACAGACATATGCATGGAATTAATATGAACTCCGGTTACCTCACTTTGCAGACAATTGAAAAGCCACCAGCATTGCCAAAATCTCCCTATAATCATAATATCAGAAGATTACTACCTTAAATCGTCATGTACAACAGCAACAAGTACCCAAAAATTAAAATACTAATGGCTACTCAGAGGACACTTACCTAGCCACCACAAATTCCTAAATTCGGATTGAATATGTCATCTACTAGAAACTTCAATATGGAGAGTTTATATTTACCCAATATCTCTCCTAGCCTCTACCTCCAAAAATCCTCTAAGAAAATACCAAACAACCACATTTCAAAATTTGGGTATGGTGAAAATGCTCCAAATGAGAAGCCAATTAGGTCAAATTGAAGAGAAAGGGAAGGGGATTAAGTTATATAACTATTACCTTAGCTGAATCTTGCTCTAGAAGTGAAAAATGGTGGTTTTCTTGCTAAGAACCCTAGCCTCCCTTCAAACTTCCAAAAATGAGTTGTGTGTTTTGTGTTTCTGCATAAAGGAGGGGAAAGGCTGAATATGTTTAGGGTTTTGGATGGGTTTGGGCTAACCCAATGGCCCAAGTCCATATGGGTTTAGACTTTGAGTAGAATTGGGTTGAGTTTTAATTTATTAGTCAAATTTCAACAATTTAGACTTTTAGTTGGATTGGGTCAAGTTTTCAAGAGCTCACTTAGTTGAGGTCTGCACAAGGGGTATTGGGCCAATTATAAGAGTTTATATAGGTTAGGTCTTGGGTCTCTATCTCATTAAATCAGATTGAGCCCTCTCTAGGTGCTCTCTCTTGGGCCAAGTCTCACATTAAAAGGTTGGGTCTACACCTAAAATTATTAGACTTTTATTAGTCCCTAATCTTGGCCTACTTAATATAATTTCGGTCTAGATGGGGTTTATAACTCAATTAAATTTTAAACTCATATTAATAATTTATCTCTCTAAAATTTTCATTCACTTAACTTATCTAATTATTCCATATTAATTATTTTTAATTAACCCAAATCCATGATTAACGCCTTAATTAATTTTGAGGTGTTACAGGCATTACATGAACTCTTGACTAAATTGATTAGGAAGGATAAACCTTTTGTTTGGAATGAGAGGTGTGAATTTCCCTTTCAAAAGCTCAAGGTTAGGTTGACCTCTATACTTATTTCAGTTATCTTTAACTTTAGTGAGTTTTTCACTATTTATAATAACACTTCTAAAAAGGGTTTAGGGTGTGTTTTAATACAATAGAATAGAGTAGTAGCTTATATTTCGAGGTAACTTAGACCCTATAAAGAGAACTACCCTACACATGACTTATAATAACTCTTAAGAATTAAAGGCATTATTTGTATGGTACAAAGTTTAAGGTGTTTTGTCATACCATAATGAGATAACACAATTTCTATGTCACATTATGCCTATAATGTCATTTATATTCAACACTTTTAGCAACGAAATTTACTGACATTGAAAGTAAAAATAATTCATTCTTGCTTAAACGTACCATTTCAACTTACCAATCTCATCTTTCATCCTTAATATACTTATTCAATCAGAAATACCATAAAAAGAAGCATGGAATGGGCTTAAGTCAAGCTTCACATACTAATATCATTGCATTCTTTTCCATGTCATTCCATAATTATGTCAAAACTTCAAAAATTCATATCTTGAACTGGAGAGCTCCAAATCACACAACTTAGAATTCTATGTAAAGCTCAGGACATGAACTTGCTACTGTTAAAATTTTAGATTAAAAAAAACTGTTTGAGCCATGAAAATCCAATAAAATAGTACCACTATCATATTTTCATGCATGTATAGGCCTAAAACTTTAGAAATACATATCTTGAGCTACACAACTCCAAATTGAGTGATCTTGGTGGTTATGGAAAGCTTATAATGCCAACTATATGTCTACGACTTTTTTTAGCATTAGAGTTTATTTGGCCTCTCAAATACATAGAAAACAAAAACTAACCAAATGAACAGTGATAGGACATTTCTACATAATTCAGCCAAATTTGAAAAATTATAACAAATTCTATAGAGCTCCAAAAATTGTGTTTGTTTACTCTATGAAAATTTCTAAATGAGATCTAAATTTTTGCCAAATTTCATGCCAAAATTTGTTCATTTGGTCTAGTTTTGGTTTAGGGGTAAATTATGGCTCATTTTGACTTCTAAATGGCTCTAAATAGTTCAAAATGAAATTCCTTCATGCAAGTGACTATTTGAGCACTCTAACACATAATTTATAGTATATATGGGCATCATAATAGATCCAAAACATCATAGAACTCAAAACCACTCTCTTTCTTGGCCTTATACACACTTTCCATAGGACATACATACCAAAAATTCATATTCTTGCATATTTGCCTCCAAATATGGTACATACATCATAATATTATATTTTTACACACGAGTAAAGGTTCACATTACGTATAAACATCCATACTTTGATATCAAATTACACAAAATCCTATTCTACTGTCAAAGTGGCATAAGTCAAGTTTCTTGGCCTCCATTCTTTGCTCATTGAGAACTCCTTAGACAATGTTAGACATAAAATGGAGAAGAGTGAGATTTAAAGAATCCCAATAGCTCATTCACCCTTCCAAGCGTATATATACGGCATGTTATCATGTCGAAAAAAGCAAGCATGCATCCAATGCTTCCAAATATCAAACATAAACATAATTACAAAGTCATATAGATCCATCAAGGTTAAGAACAAACTCTAGGGTCTTTTGGTCTAGTTTCACCTAATTATTTAGGACTTTTGGATTAGCCTTGTAACACTGTATATATATAACACTTATCTTGTAATGTAATTAGCTTAAAACACCTATTTTTAGCAATTTAGCACTTTTAATAGCAGATATTTGTATCATTGAAAGTTAAATTAATTCATTATTGGCTTAATGGACCATGTGAGCTTACTCGACTTAGTTTCCATCCCTAACACATTTGTTCAATTAGAAATATCACAAAATGAAGCTTAAAACTTGGGTCTAAGGCATACATCTCAAAATCACATCACACTTTACAATTCTCATTGAATTCCATATTCTGATATGAATTTTAGAAAATCATAACTAATTTTAGAAAAATTCAAATCATGCAAATTATAGCTTTTCGAAAGCCCATGATATCATCTAACTGCCATAAATATTTTAATCAAAACAACCACATTTGACCTACAAAATTCAATGGAACAATACTTTGGGTCTAGTGGTCATTCTCTAGCAAACCTAGAACTTCAAAAATTTATTTCTCCGTCTACAGAGCTTCAAATTACATGCCCTTGGTGGATATAGAAAGCTTATGTTGTCTACTATATGCCTATAAAATTTTATCAGCATTGAAATTCATTTGGCCCTTGAGTGACACCAAAAACTAAATTGACTATATGAACAGTAACAATAATAGTTTCTCCATAATTTGGCTAACTTTGAAAAATTATAATAAATTCTTTGGAGCTCCAAAAATAGTGCTCTTGAGCTTTGAGAAAAGCTCTAGATGAGACCTATTTGCTTGCCAAATTTCATGTACAAATTTATCTATTTGGTCAGTTTGTGGTTCAGGTCAAGAATATAGCCAATTTTGGGACCATAATGGGGTCAAAGTGTACCAAATGGCCTTTTAATCATACTATGACCATTTGAGTATGTCCAAAGGTATAAACACAGCATATAGAAACATTCCAAATGGTCCAAATCATCATAGAACTCAAAATCACCTTCCTAGTTATTCATATACACATGTACATCAAAGCTTATGAATGTCAAAAATTGACATATTCATACATTTGGTTCCAAATTTGATTCATACATCATAATTACATACTTTTACTTGTGCTCAAGGGTTTACATCTCATAAACATTATATGGATACAAAATTTGACATTAAAATGCATAAATTTCTCATTTTATTGTCAAAGTCTCATTCTTCAAGTTGCTTGACTCCCATTTCTTGCTTCATATGGCTCAGCTAGACATGATTAGACATAATATAGGGAAGAGTGAGATTCAAAGAATTCCAATAGCTCTTTTACCCTTTCAAGCATACATATATGGCACATGTTCATATTAAGGAATGCAAGCATGCAATAAAAGCCTTTTGTAAACATACATAAGCATATTCTCATGTCACACAAACTCATTCAAGTTAAACTTAGGCTCTAAGGCCTTTTGGTTTAGCCTCACCCAATTTTTTAGGAAATTTGGATTAACTGCACCCATTTTTATGGACTCTTGACTTAGCCTCACTCTTTTTTAAGACTTTTAGCTTTGTCTCACCCATTCTAAGAGACTTTTGGCACAACCTCACCCATAAAGAGCAATCTCACAATTCAAAAGCAATTCAAGAAGCATAATGATACCATAACATCAAACCAATAGTTATAGGTATGCCTCATGATTCAAACATACATACAAGTATTCAATGACAATTAAACAACCAAGAAATGCATACAAGAATGGATGAAGAGCTACCTTGGTTCAAGAAGTACAATTTTCTTCCTTGAATTCTACCTTCCTTTTTTGGCCTCACACCCACACCTAGGAGGAATTTGGTTTGTTTGATCTAGACGTATCAAACAAGACACAAACACATCAATGGAACCATCTTTAGTCTCGCATCAACTCTACATAAGCTATTTCTAGTTTATACCATGGTTAAGGTTCCATACAAAAGCATAATGAAGCAACTCACATAACTCATGATCTTGGACTCCAATTTCTCACTCAATCTAAGTCACATGACTCTATTTAAAGTCATGAGAGCCTTCACAAACTCAATCCAAGGAGCCAAGCATTAAGTTACTTCTTTATGCCTAAAAGGAACTTAAACCTTCAACTTTCAAAATATGGTTTCTAAATTCAAACTAATGGTTCCTTTGGTATCTATTATTCATTTCTAGGCCATCTACATCTTTGGAACTAACAAAAACTCTCCTTGAATATGGAATCCTCTTCTTGGCCGAGATGCACACACACTTAAAGAGTCCATGGAGTTTTCTTAGTGAATTTGTCATCTGTAAAGCTTCCTAGATAATTTGAGAACTCAAACATGATTTTACACAATCTAAATCATTAATATAAAACTCCATAATCTGTAGGTGCAACCAAACCCTAATTACCATAACTTAATTTCTAAAGCTTTTCTTTTGATTTTAATTGCATATTCTTATTTCTTACACTTCAAAACCCTAAATCCTATCAAATTTGGATCAAAATAAAGTCTCTACACATGACCCTTATTTTTTTCGAAATGAAGAAGATAAGAAGGAGCCAAGAAGAAACACTTTAAACCATGCTTTTCTTGCCTTGTTTTCAATTTTTTCAAGGACACTTTCTTATGCCTCAAAGCTTCCCTTCAAACTATCCCTCTTCTCTACTGAACCAGTCATAAGACATGTCCAAACAAATCATCAAAACCATAGGAAGAGAGAGGAGAAGGAGGAGAAGAAGTTTAGTGAAAGGAGAAGCATGAAAAAGAGGCAATTTCTTACACTTTTTAAGCTTAGTTTCCTTCCCTTTTGCTCCCTCTTTGGTGCACCACCTTTAGCTGGTTCAGTTTCTGTTTTGGAGTGAAAATGAGTTAGTTAACAAAATAGAGAAGAATGGGACGTGATATATAAGGGCGGAGGACCATTTATAACAATTTCCAAAATTTCAATTATGTCCATAAATTTTAGTTTCTCTGTTTCACCTCATTTCAAATCCTTTTTAAGAATTGCCTTTTCCACCATGAAATTTAAGCCCTCTAATTCCTAAAGTGCCTTTGGTTTTACCAAAATTGGATTTAAAACCTTATTGAATGATTTGGTCAAAGTTTTGGTAAATCAACACTCTAAAATGCAAATCAGAGAGATTTTGATCATTTCAGGGGTTCTTAGGGTTTTTTAGGGCTTCAGAGAACTCCGAAAAACTTAACTTTTTTATTTAAAGATCCCTTCTTTGAGTTTTCGAAGAGTTATTTGAAATTACAAAAATACCACTAGCCTCTGTAACTCGCTGTTTGGCTATTTTAGCTTTGATTCTGGGCTAAACTTAAGTTCTAATCCACATTTTAAGATGCTCTAATTAACACTCTAATCCTATTTAAATGTAAATAACCTTGCTATAGGGTGTTCTCTTTTCAGTTCATCTGGTTTAGTTCAATTCTGGATTATCAGATATTACACTTTTAGGAATTTTTAACTTAGCCTCACTGATTTCCAAGGGACTGTTGGCTTCATTTCACCTTTTACTAAGAGTCTTTTGGCATAATCTCATCCATCAAGAGCCAAACCAATTCCAAAGGCAATAAAATGCCATGAAACTACATATAATCATCAAGCAATCAACAATATACATAATTTACAACCATTACATACAAGCAATCCAAAATATTCAAGCAAACTAAGCATACATACATAAGAATAGAGGAAAAGCTACTTTGACACAAGGATTCCAATTGATTCCCCTTTGTATCCCTCTCTTTTTCCATGCTTGCACTAACCTGATTTCCTACAAGAATCTTTTGATTATGCATGTTCATTGACTTATGCAATTGTTGTAGCACTTGAACAGTGGCTACATGGACCTCGGCTTGCTTCTGAAACCAGTCAGTCATAGCATTCATAATAGCCTCACAGGCCTTAACTTTCTCTCTTATACAATTGGCCATTGGAGTTATGGCTTCTTGCACTTCCTTCAACATCTCAACGTATAGCCGTTATACCTTACAATGCCATAAGCACAACAAGAGACTCTTCATTAAGCTACTAACTTGATTGTTGTGTTGAAAAACCTCAAATAAACTAGGTTGAATAAAAATTTGTAATATAGGATGCAATCTAGATTATTTTCCATGGAAATGGATTCTAATTATTTAAATGAGCTTTCCAAGTGTTAAGTAAAACCTAAAAGCTACCAAATTTAAGGGGTTTTTGATTGAATTCAATTAGCTAAAATTTAAAATGAATTAAAAATGCAAACTACTAACTAAAATGCAATAATTTAAAAAGAAAGTAATGGATGTGTGGCTAACCTTGGATTTATCCCTTAATGTTTACTATCCTTATCCTAATTCAATTTTAATGGTTTTAGTGTAAAAATTCCTATATATTCATACTAATTTGTCTTGAGTTAACACACAAGATTCAAGAAATTAACAAATCAATATTGATTGAAATCTCAACTTCATATTAATTCATTAATTCTTGTGATTAAACTCATTGAACACTCAAAAAGAATGATTAATTAATCTAATTAGCGTCTAAATTTTCATCTTATGAGGTTCAATTAACCAATTAAACTCCAAAGAAACCTCAAATTAAATATTCAAGTACAAAATTTTTAACATGCATTTCATCAAACACCTTGATTGTATAGGCTGAAAATTGGAGGTATATGAAAATTACAGCATTTAAACCAGAAAATGTTAATCCATTAATTAAAAAACTTCTCTCCTAATTGATGCCTAACCAGACACCAATCATAAACAAGACCAATCTTAATCCAATATAAATTCAACTAAGCTAGTAAAAGAATAAGGCAAAGTGTTAGAAAAAGAGAAAAGAAAGTGTAGAAATCTTAGCCAAATCCCTAGATATTCTTCATAGATTCAAGCTCCACATCCAGGCTATCCACAAGATTAAATTAAGCTTTCATTGATTAAGAATAATTGATGAAAATGAGATTCACACACTTGAACATAAAGCTTCCATGGATGATGAAGAATAGATGATGATTACATTCTGTTCCTTCCCTCCATCCAAAACTTCCGCCTCCTTCCTTGTTCTCTGTAACATCCGATTTTTTGAAAATCTAAGAAAACATAAGGAAACGCGAGAAACGTAACATGTGGTTTCTCCGTCAATGTACGAAATTCACCGGATACAAAAGGAAGTCCCCCCAAATAGAGTAAATTGAGGTCCAATAAAATTAGAATAATATTCTAGACTGCAAATAATGATGAGTCAAGGTTAAAGATGCCTTAAAATTGGGGCTAAAATAGATGAAAAAAAAAGAGAGATCAGAAAAAGGTCCTGAAGAGTTTCCGAAGTCAAGTATGAAAGAGTCAATGACCAAAATGCAAAGAAAAATTATAAGTAGGGCAAGATGTATAAATTGCCCGAAAGTTCAGGGAACCCTAGTTTCACCTTCTATTCGTGGCTTTAAGTATGAATATCAAAAAATTGAGCAAGAATCTCAGAAATCCGTGACCCACGATTAAACTCAGTTTGATGAGATGAGTCCAATGATGCCAAGTTGTCCAGATGGCCGGGCAGGATCCGGTTCGAGATCTGGTTATCTCGATCAGTAGCCATGAGCAAAATAGAAAAAGAAAGTTGTAACAACTATAGAAATAGGAATAGCTAAAGAGCTAAGAAACCTTGAAGGAGTTTCAGGGACAGAATTGCAGTAAATGAAAATTTTATAGCACAATCATAATACAGAACGGTAAAAATTACACCTATAGACCCGGGTGTCTGATTGACAACAAAATTTATGAGGATTGAGGTTAAGGGCCCTGAACCATGTTTGAAGCTCAGTATGGCCAAAAAGTAGAGGAAATAATATTCATAAATTTTAGAAAGTTTAAAGGTATGTATTGTACCGTGAAACCTTAATCGGGCTCGGATACTGATTGTTAGACTGTTGTAAGGCCCAATAGCTGATTTTAAAGGCCCAAAAGAGAAGAAAAGATATAATTAGGATTTTAGAGAAGATGAAACCCAAAGATAAATATAAAATAAAAGGGAAAGAAGAAAAGGATTTTAGTTATTTTAAAGAATTAACCATGGTTAAGTTAGAAACTAACTATGGTTGAGTTAAAAATTGACCATGGTTGAGTTAAGAAATTAACCATGGTTACTATCCATAACTTAAGGGCTAAGAAAAGGTATCCAAGTGTGTGGCCAAGAATTTTTGGAAGAAGATATTTAGTTATGAAATTAGAAAATCAAAAGAAAAAGGAATGGAAGGTTAAGATTTGATCTTGAAAAGGTCGATCCAAGGGTCCAAATTTAGTATGACCATTTAACTTCATCCAAATCATCTCCTTCACCTCCATTCCACCATTTTCAAGCCACACACAAGGGAGGAGGAGAGAAAAACGTGAAGAGAGAAAAAGTGGAAGAAGAAGTGAAACCAAGCAAAACTACCACCATTCTTCACCAAATTTCTTCATCTTCTCCATCCTCCAACCATTTCCTCCAAAGGACAGCAGAGAAAGGATTTTAGTGTGAGAAAAGCAAAGGAAGCAAGGATTAAGCTTAAAGAGTAAGTTTTCCCCATCTTATACTTGCAAATCACATGCTTTAAGCTAGTTTTGTTAAACCCTAGCTGTGAGTCATTTTTGGATAGCATATGAATCATTAGAAATGGAGTTTATATGTTGAATATTAAGGGCTTGAAATGAAGTTTATATGTTGAACATGAAGGTCATATAAGTTTAGTTATTGTTGTTATGTTCTGGGACTTTGAAAAACATAAAGATTATAATTTTTGGGAAAATAGAAATCATGGGGAGATGCTGTCCGAATTTTTCCAAAATTTTTATGGCATTTTCTTGATGTATTAAATTCATGTATACCAAATTTCAAGTCCTAAAATATAAAGGAAAAGGCTATGGAATTTTAGAACCAAAGAAATGCACTTTTGAGCCTAAATAGAGCTAGATTATGTGATGACCAAAATGTGAGGTTGGGGCTGGAATTTGATGATTTTATCCATTCCAATGCATTCAAAAGGGTGTTTTTAGCTAGGAATAACTATGGGAAAGCCCCCAAAACTCATGGGATAAAATTCCTAAATTTTGGCCAAGAAATGCATACTATTTGGCCATAGTGAATGGGAGGGGAAGGAGTTGGATTTTTCCAATTCCAATGGTCCCATTAAGTTTAAAAAGGTCATCCTACTTTAAAAGTTAAGATTTATGTGTTGATTGTAATGAAGTATCATTATGATTATAGGGTTTAATGTTGTTTTAGGAACACCAAAAGCAAGTAAACCAAGTCCCAAGGATTAAGGAGCAAAGTTTGCTAAGGTAGTAGTTTTCCACTCTCTTTCCTTAAGCTTGTATGTTTGTATAATGATGAGTGTTATGCTATATCAAGTTGTCATTTATACTATAAGATGAGATATGTATGCTTAGATTATGCTTGGCCTTGTATGAAATCCCTTGTATTACTATGTGGTATATGGCACGTTGATTGGCATTATGTTATGTACTTACATGCTTGCTTGTGAATGAGACTGGTTTACTACTATTGAGATTTCATAATCTCATCCCAAATATAATCCATGCTAGGTCCAAGTTCAAGCAAAGAAAGAGCAAAGAATGTGGAGACATAAATCGAGGACCTTACTTTTATGCACCACATTTTGTCATGTAATTAAATATTTTAGATTACTGTGTGTATGAGTTTTATTATGACATTGTAAGGTAGTCAGGTATGAAATGGAAAGCCATGTATATACCTGACCCTGAAGTAAAAAGAGTATGACTAGCGTGCCTAAAATGCAAGAATGCCTATACTTATATAAAGGCAAAATAATAATAATAATAATATGACCAATGAAGGGTAAAACTGTCCAATTTGTTGTAGGGGCAACTTTATATGAATTTATATGTGCTCCGCTAGGTAAGTATTTTCCCGTGTAAAGGGTTTAAAGAGCTTAAAGTAGAGCCCTGAACTGACCTCATACGATTTTTCTATAATTAATTTTGTATTTTCAAGGTTGGACAAAATTCGAAGAATGACCAAATGAATAGTGAAATTGTATGAGAAAGTTTTCAAAAGGAAAAATTTTAATTAGTTCAGGTTTCCATTGACTCCTTTAAGTTTTATATAAGGTAATTGTAGTAGGAAAAGTGTTATAAAATAAGGTATGACATTCTCCGCCTTCGTGCCTCTACACCTCCTAATAGAATCCCAATCTCAAGTGTAATATCCAACTCCTAAAAAAAATATGAGAAAACATAAGAAACGTAACGTATAGTTTCTCCGTAAATGTATGAAATTCACTGGATACAAAAAGGAAGTGTGACAACCCTAACTTCTAATTATTGTAATTAAAGTAAAATACGTGATTAATAACCATAAATCAGAGTTACAAGACATTACGACTAATTACATGTGGAAAAGGCAAGGAAATTTGAACCGTAATATTATTAGAGTCATCAACCAAATAATTACAAGCATTCATGTACACAAGGGAAACAAACACTCATTTATAAGCCTTTGATTCTATTACCCATTAATTTCAACTCACAAGGATGTTCTACCAATGTTTCTAAGTCATCCTTTGAGGCTACTATATGAGAAACCAAGATTTCTAGGTTGGAATGAGAGTATGGAGTCGTTAGCCGTGACTAAATGTCCTTGCGCCACGGCCAATTGCTTTCGGATTCACTCTTTATCTTCACAGACGTAGCAGCGAGTTGGAGCTTCGCCATGGTGAGGAAGCCTCCTAGAACCTATCTCGCTCACCTCTCGCTATTGGTCGTGGCCAATTCCCCCTTTCGCCGTGGCTAATTCCTCTCTGGAACGCCTAACACAATTTCACAAAAGTTCGCCGCGGCCAATTCCCCTCTGGACGACTCTCAGTTTTGCCTCTCACATTTCACCGTGGCTAATTCCACTTCTCGCCGCGACGAATTGCTTTCTGGTACTCTTCCTGGGGAACTTCGCCTCTATTATCCGCGGCTAATAATATGTTGGCTGCGGTGAAATGCCTTCTGATCCTACAACTCTTAAAATCTTGTCTCATACTCTTCACTCTCCCTCCAATGACACCCTAGGGCCACTCTACCTTAATTATGGAGCTCCAATAGCTTTCATTAGCCTAATTTATCCAGCTAATCTATCATTACTAGTTCAACACTTAAGAATCAATTTCTACTCCTCCAACTACCCTATATCAACAAGTTCATAGATTAATAACAGTAGAATTTCAAAAGCTTCTAGCAATTATCATTCAAATATGCATTCCATTAAAGATTCTATACATCACTGATTCAAATCAACAATCTAATATATCCCATGATGATATTTCCAATAGTAGACCATATAATGAATTCAACAAAGTTCATACATCCAATACCAAGCTATAATGAGACTTAACTCCTTAAGAGATATAATCCAACTAATCAAAATATAAATGCCTACACTTGGCAATATGATTACATGATGATACTATATAAAAGATTAACAAAATTACATCTACTCTACTCAGATTAGCCCAAGTGTAGCTTCCTCCACACATGGCTAGAGCTCATGGGTTTTCATCTACTTGCTTCCCCTTATCTTTAACCGAAAGGCCTTCACTTGAAAGTATAATCCCATAAAATGGGGTGAGATGCAAATCTTAGTAACCAAGGCAAATTTCACTCATATATTCCAGTTTAATCAACATATATGCATGATTTCACATAAGCATAAGAAAAACATACCAGTCATATCAGTAATGAAACAATTAGGCTATCTATGATTACTATCCCATACTAGCAATCACAATTCCACATGTTATAGGCCAATTATATCAAGAGAGACCCGTCCACGGCACCTACTCCCCATTGAGTACAACCAGGGCTTAGTGCATCTGGGGTCTGATCATAACCTGGTGCTTGATTGAAGCACATGCACGAGTGGCAGCCGCACCACAGCTTCACCATGGACTCACAAGGTCCAATCACACGTAACAGATAGTCAACCAATTCATTTAGCATCAAAATCATAATCATGCAGCAAATACAAGATTAAAACTAACATATGCATGGAATTAGCATAAACCTCGGTTACCTCACTCTGCAAACAATTGAAAAGCCACCAGTAGTGTCAAACTCTTCCTATAACCATAACATCAGAAGATTACTACTTTAAATCATAATGTACAGTAGCAACAAGTATCCAAGGAATTAAAATACTAATGGCTACTTAGAGGACACTTACCCAGCCACTACAAATCCCCAAATTCAGATTGAATATGTCCTCTACCAGAAACTTCAATATATCACCCTAATTCCTAAGAAAATTCGTACATAATTAATACCTATACTACAAATCAACCATAGGGATCTTAAACTAGCAGAAAATACATTAGAATGGAGAGTTTACACTTACCCAATATCCATCCTAGCCTCTACCTCCGAAAATTCTCTAAGAAAATACCAAACAACCATATTTCAGAATTTGGGTATGGTGAAAATGCTCCAAATGAAAAACTAATCAGGCCAAAATGAAGAGAAAGAGAAGGAGATAAAGTTATATAACAACTACCTTGGCTGATTTTGAGCTTAGAAGTGAGAAATGGTGGATTTCTTGCCCTCAACCTTAGCCTCCCTTCAAACCTCCGAAAATGAGTTGTGTGTTTGTGTTTCAGCAAAATGTGGAGGGGCTGAAGTGTTTATGGTTTTAGTTGGGTTTAAGTTGGGTCTAATGTGGGTCATGGGCTAACCTAAAGGTCTAATTGCAAGTGGGTTCTGATTTAAGCCTTGTTGAGCCAGCTTTAATGTGTTAGGCTGCAGAAATTTAATTGGGCCAGACCAAGTTTGAAGGACTCAATTGATTTGGGTCTGCACAAGGGTTATTGAGCCATTTATAAGAGCTTGTATAAGTTAGATCTTGGGTCTCAAATTCCTTAAATCAGATTGAGCCCTCCATTAGTTTTTAACCTTGGCCTACTTAATTTAATTTAGGCCTAGATGAGGTTTATAACTCAATTAAATTTCAAACGCATATTAATAATTTATCTCTCTAAAATTTTTATTCACTTAACTTGCTCAATTATCCCATATTAATTATTCTTAATTAACCCAAATCTATGATTAACACCTTAATTAATTTTTTAGGGTGTTATAGAAAGTCCCATAAATGGAGTGAATTAAGATCCAATAAAATTAGAATAATATTCTAGACCTCAAATAATGGTGATTCAAGGCCAAAGGTACCTTAAAATCAGAGCTAGAACAGCGAGGCAAATTTTAACGGAAATGCAACGAAAGTAATGGCATTTTTGTAATTTCAAGCAAATTTTAGAATTCTCATAGAAGGGCTTTTTAAATAAAAATTTTGAGTTTTTTGGGGTTCTCAAAGGCCATGAAAACTATAGAAAGTCCCAGGACAGTTAAAACCCTTCCAGTGTACATTTTCTAATGTCGGTTAACTTAAATTTTGATGGATTAGTTCGAGAAGGTTTTAGCTTTAATTTGAGTTATTCCAAAGGTATTTTATAAAAATTAAGAACCTAAATTTTATGATGGAAAAGACAGTTTTCAAAAAGGAGCTAAAACGAAGTTAAAACAAAAATGCCAAGAAGAAAGGGAAAAATTAAAATTTTTTAAGAAAGTGGAAGCTTCATGAAACCTCTTCAAGTTTCATGTTTCTTCCCCTCATCATTTCCACTACCTATTTTGTCCAAAAACCAAAGAAAACTTAAGAGACTTAGGTGCACAAGATAAGGAAGGGAGAGGGAGAAAATTAAGGCAAGAAAGGTAAGAATTCTTAAGAATTTGCATGCTTCCCCTTCTTGAAACTTGTTTCTCTCCTCTCAAGCTTCCTTTCTATGGTTTTAATGAAGAGTTTGGGTCTATATTGAGGGCAATATAGAGGTGGAAATTTCTAAATTCAAGGGAGAAGGCCAAGTAAGTGAAGAATAAGCCAAATAAAGCAAGAATTCAAGGTAAATTATTACTTTCTAAGCTTGAATCTTCTTATTCCTCTTCCCCTCCATTTCTCCCTATGTAAGACCAGCCAAGAGGAGTTAAATTTCTAGCTAAACCAAGGATGAATCTTAGGAAAATGAGGGAGGAGAACAAAAATATGCAAAAGAAACAATCAAATAACCATTAGATTTCAAGATAGAAAAGTTAGGGTTTCTTGGGTTCCTTTGAAATTTTGATTTGATACAATAATTCCTAGGCCTAAATAAGTGTTTGAATGAGCTCCTAAGATTCCTAAAAGCCTCCCCACGTGTTTCTTCCATCAAAGAAAGTAAAGAAACTCCAAGAGTACCAAATAGAAGCTATGCCTCGGCCTAGAGTAGTTGAGATTCCTAGGGATAGTTTTAATTTGTTCCAAGCCTATTTTTGAGTCATATATGATGGAAAAGGATTAGAGGAAGCCTTGGAAAAATTTTAGAAGCCATGAATAGTGAAATGGTATCATAGGTTCCGTATTATGGCTTAAAGAAGCAACACCTAGCTAAGCTCCTTAATTTGATTGTGTGATAACTCTAAGAGGTTTAAAAGGAGTCAAGAATCATGAATGAGTGAAGAGAATAGAGCAAAGATCATGTTTCCATAGGTTTGCTTCATTAAGTGCATTATGGAACCATAAAGGACCCATATGAACTACCTAGCTTTTTTAATGAATGTGTAGCTTTAGGAATTAGTTCAAGAGTATAATTGGCTTCCATATGATGTGTCTAGGTCAAGAGAAACAAGCTCCACCTTATTGTGTGTGTGGCCGAGGAAGAGAAGTCCAATTCAAGAGGAAAAGTTTTCATTGGTAACAAAGGTAGCTCTCTCTTTTTTCTCTCATGCATGGATGAATGTTTGTCTTATCTTTGAATGTGTGTATGTATATGTTAAGCCATAAAAAGTGTTCTAGCATGATTTCCTATCCAATGGTACCATGATGTTGTTTTATATATTTAATGATGTCTTATGACTTTGCTTTAGTTTGCTTGAGTGTGGTGAAGCTAAGAACCCTCTAGCCATGGTAAGGATGAGCCAAGAACCCTCAAGAATAGTTGAGACAAAGTTTAGAGTCTCCCAAGAGTAAGGTTTAGTTCAAGGTGTAACACCATAAATTCTAGCTCATCTTTATCATTTTTACATGCTCATGTATTACACGAGGGGAACCAAGAAAATCCATTTAAATTAATGCATTTCTTTGCGTTGTGTTATATCTAAAAATGTGATTTGGTGCCACGTGGACTGAATGAAATTTTTAGATATGACATAACGTAAAAAAATGCATTAATTTAAATGGATTTTCTTACTTCCCCTCATGTAATACATTATATGAGCATGCAAAAATGATAGAGATGAGCTATAATTTAGGGTGTTACATTTATTGGTATCAGAACAAAGTTCCAGGCTCTCTTGGATTAGATTTGGCTTGAGGATGTAGCATTAGGGCTATGTAAAGGCTCGAATGAATAGGTAGAAGTTTGTATGAGACATTGTGGGTGTGTGAAAGTAGTTTGTGGCTTTATTCATGATAAGTAAGTTGTAGAATGGTCTTGGAGTAGTTAATGGACACCAGGAAAGAGTGGCCTTTAGAGCTTAATGAGATGTGATAACTAGTAGGGATCAGTGGCAAGTCCTAGATATAAACAATGAGACAGAATCTCATTGATAAGAAGAGGCTTGCTAAAGAGAGTATGTGAGGCCTAATTCTCCCTGGTAGTCATACTTAGACCATTCTGAGATGTCTTGCTTAATGCAAAGAGAAGTAGTGATGCAACGCAGCATGAGATGAGACTACGACTGCACAGGACTAGTTTAGAGGGGAATGAGAAAGAGAGTTACCCCCTAGCCATAAAACCTAAATGTCTAGATAAGTATTAAAGCTCGAAAGGTATTACCCTCAGGCCAGGAGTTGAGTTACAAGCTATATCTTTTAGAACCCAGATAGCCCGAAGGTGATAGTTAACTATTCATGAATGAAACAAGATGTAGAACTCTCTAACTTGATGACGGGCTGGATATAAAGGCAATGAGGCTCGGGTTAGTAGCTAAAGATGAAAATTCAATCCCTGAAAAAATAAACTAATCAGAGGTCGTTAGCCATGGCCAATTAGTTGCTTAGCCACAGCCAATTATTCCAGATAGTAGCGAGGCAATCCAGAGAGTTCCTCGCCATGACCAATACTTAGATAGGAAAACTAGGGTGAACCTGAGGCTAGTTAGCCATAGCGAATGGCAGTATGAATGCCTTGTTGGTCATATTTAGGCCAACTTAAGGAATGAACTGATAAGGGATTAGTCGATCCACACAGAATGGGAACCCCTAGTATAAGTAGAGAAAAGGGTAATGAATAGTCACGAAAGGTTAATAAGAAATCCGTGGACCTAGTAGTTGAGATTGAGAAAATAGCTCAACATAGAGAAAGTTAGATACAGGGATGATAAGGTTGTTGAAACTCGCCTTTAAGGCGTTGACTCCAATCTAGGATGCTACCTTATGAGACATTGATAAACATATATTTATATCTATTTTATTCTCCTAAACATAGGCATTTTAATAATAAAATATGGCTTTAAGACTTTAATTAGATAAGATTTTGTTTTAGAAGCCATTTCTATATTTTAGGAAATTATTTGCAAGATTTTAGAATTTTAATGCATAAAGTTCTTTAAATGATTTTGTGAATTTTTCTATTGAATTGTTCTTACTATTTGTGCAGATTTTTTTTGTTGGGCAATGGGAATTTTAAGGATGGAAATTTATTTAGAAAATGATTGAAGCTTCATGATTTGATCAAGAGCTAAACAACATGTGAGAAGCTACGTGATTCATGAAGGGAAACAAAGCCATGCATGTAAGGGCAGCAGCTGAACAGAAATGAAGCTAATGTGGGGGAAGAACACATGCACAAAAACAGAGAAGGAAGTTACGAGTTTGTAGGAAGGTGAGAGACTTGATGGTTCTGCTGAGGAGCAGGAAGGAACGAATAGAGCAAGAAAATGAAGAAGAGGAGAGCTAGATAGAATATGGAATGAGATGCAGAATCATTTACTCGTACAAAAACTAAAGAAGAGACTTGATGCTTTGAAAAGAAGAAGAAGCTGGAAGCACTGCAGCCATTAAGGAGCTTGGAAGCCACAAGGAAGTAGCTTGGGTTTGGAAGCTCGAGTTCTACTTGCATGCGAGTAAAATAGAGGAAGAAGCAGAGTACAAGCCCCGGGTCTTTCATGAATGAAGAAAATCAAAGTTAAACGTTGAACAGAACCATGCATGAAGCTAGGAGAGTGTAAGCCATGTTCTCCTTCAGCAACACAAAGCTACTGGTTCACAAGAGAGGAGAAAGAAATGCTACGGGCTAGACGAAGAAGGATGCACACAACTGTTCGTGTGAACAGTAGCTGGAGATGAGCAAACAAACACGTCACAACTTTGGGCAGAACATGCATGGAGAAGAGAAAATAATACGTGCAGAAACCGTGGAAGAATGTGAGCTTTAGCTTGAGAAGGAACTAGCCATGTTTCTGGTTGAGAAATGAAGGAAGAGGGGGTTGCATAAGAAGAAGCAAACACAAGCTGCTGCACGACGAGGGAGAGTAGGAGCTGCATGGGAGAAAAGGGAATAACATGAAAACAAAGTGAACAGCAAAAGAGCATGACAGGATGAATTAAAAGAAGAAAGCCACGAGATGCACATTGGAGTGAAAAAGGAAGACGCTGGAGCTGAAAATGAAGAGGAAGCTACGTCTGGACTCAAAGATAGTGAAGCATGGATTTTATTTTATTATATTCCAACACTTTAGCATAACAGGTTGGGGCCTACACTCATATACAATGCAAGCTCGTGATCTATCTATTAAAAGGAGAAGTTGAGCGTGACACACGAAAATAAAAGGCTGGGCACGTAACTTTTAATGAGGAAGGGATTCGAACAAATTAATTCATTCACGCCTTCATATTTTCGGAAACCTTCATCCATTCATTCGCCTATTTATTCATTCATTCACAATTCCAGGTGGATACTCCACCCCATCGTCCATCACGACCCCTTCATCCATTCATTCACCCCATTCGCAATTCACGCCGCATTTGTCCATTCACTTATTCACCCCTTCATTCATCACGCCATATCCTCCATTCCATTTTCCATCCATCCACCATTCAATGAAGCTTTAATCCATTTTGAGGCTAGTGAGGAAGAAGACCTTGGTGCAAGCTTGAATCCATAGAGAAAAATTCAAAATTTTTAGCTAAGACTTTTCTATTTTCCTACACTTTTTCTCTTTCATATATTATCTTGGTTAAGTTATATTTGATAGGGAATTTGTGTAATTGTAATTAGTGGCTGGTTAGATACTAATTAGGGAACCTTTTGTTGATTAATTGATTGTATTAGATACTGATTTTTCATTATTCTCTAATTTCCCATGTGTGCCTCGAAGGTGTTCGATGAAATACATGAATGAAATTATGTGCTTGAATGTTTAATTTGAGGATTCCTTAATGTTTAGTTGGTTAATTAAACATTTTAGGATGATGATTCAAAGGCTAATTAATTAGTTAATCAATCAAATTGGGTGTTCATTGATCTTAAAGACAAGAATTAATAATTTAATGTGCGATTGAGGTTTTAATTCAATATTAGATCATTAATCTCTTGAATCTTGAGTGGTAACCCAAGATAATTTGTTATGAACACAATTAGGAACTCTTAGGCCAGAATCAATTACAATTAGAATAGGATAAGGATAGTGGATACCAAGGGACGAATCCAAGGCTAGTCACAAGACCATCGTCCACCCATAATTCATCTAATTAGATAGAAATTAGGAATTTTAATTCAATTTTATTTTACTTAGTTTAATTAAATAAAAAACCCCCTTTTAGTTTAGAAATTTTTAGAGTCTTTTAACATTTGGAAAACTCAATTAAGCATTTAACTCCAATTCCAAGGGAGATGACCTAGGTTGTGCCACTAGCTACATATTTTATTAACCTAGTTTTATTTTGAGGGTTGCGCGACGAGCCTCTCAGACATTGAATGATAGAATGTTAGTGTAGACTCGAAATAACATAAGATAAGACTACCAGCAGTGAGGCACATAGCGAGTGGCCTAGAGAGGTGTACCTTATAGGTAACACCTAGAAGTAAGTATGAGTAGCCAGTAATAGAGGCTTAGAAAACAATGAGGATAGTTAGTAAGCTACAGGTCCGATGAGATAGCTAGCCTAGGCTGAGCATAAGCTAAAGCCTAGAAGAGATGACCAGTAGCATTGTTCCAGGTGAGATATGTGAATGAAAGCCTCAGCAAAAGTTCTCCTTGGATCGAGAAAGAAAAGATGAGACATCTTAATCTTGGGGAAACCACCCAGTAGTGGTTAGTAAATTCTCCTAGATAGACCCTCCTAAGTCATAAAGTATAATGATAAGGGAAGCGAGGAAAAACAGAGAACTAGTTATAGAAAAGATGCCCTCGCTTTAGTGATGACTAAATGAGCAGACTAAGCCCAAAAAGGTAAATAGATAGGGGTCTGATAGTTAGTTAGATGAGCTCCCTAATATGAGAATAATATAGGGTTAAAGCACGTGAGTGATTAGAGCATCCAATAGAGTATAAGTTTTCAATAAGATAAAATCTAGATATTGAGAGTACGTGTTCCAAATTGGGTTAGCAGAACCCTAGAAATAGTATACTGTGCTCCTGGGGTGAGGTTAAAGAGGATGAATAGAGAGAAAGCCTAACTCTGATCCAAACGTATAAATGAGCTGAGAAAAATAGCCAATGCCTTCGTACCCTCAGAAAAGCTCGAGGGAACTAGAGACTGCCTCAGAAGGTGAGTCTTATATTATGCAGAAAAAAAGTGCCAGCTGAGAGCACCATAAAATGAAATTCCTGGGATTATATGAAATAGAATTCTTCTTACCAAGGGATGGTCTAGCCAAGAGCACAGTAAGAGTATGATCCAAAAAAAATAGACCCCCTTCATGTTACAAAAAGTGAATAAGTGAGGAACTCTAGAAAAATGCAGGTGCTCTTGAGCATAAAAAAACTTGAACTGACAACAGAAACAGCCAGTGGTGAAATATCCTTTTTCCTAAGTAAGAGTATCATAAAGGTAGAAAAAGAAGATATGACAGTGTTCAAGCTGAGGACTTATTAGATTGAGAATAGATATTCAGTTAATGTGTTTAAGTACTTAAGAAAGCACACTTGTCCTTAGCATAGATGCTCTTCTAGCATGATATTGCCCGAAGTAAAAACAGTTGAGTAATGCAGAGAGATCTCGGGATGTAGTAGAGGAAGAATCCTATTTTTTTCGAGCACTCTATGAGAATAGGGCAGATAAAAAAAATTAAAAGAGGAATACTTTAGATTATTGGGAAACTTGTAATATACAGGCGATAGTGGTTTTGAGCTTAGTCATGAGGCGCCCATGTATTAGTGTTTGATGTTATGATTTGCTTGCAACAATGGTCACATGATATTAGACCTGATTAACCTAATAATAATATAACTTGAGTGTATAGCAAATGACGACATCAATCATCAAAGTGTCTCAATAATCAAAAGGCATCCTAGTTAATTAAAGAACAAAATGAGTTAGAAAAGAGAAATAAAGGGATTCCAGTACTATCAAAATGATGAGAAAAACATGCAGAGAGGAATTCCCAATAGAAAATGTTCAGATTTAGTATGTATAGCCTGAGTCCCTTATAGTATATATAAATAAAATGAATAAGGACCAGTGTATAGCCTCTCTCCTGTCAGAGATGTTTACCACACTCAATGTGTGAGATGCCCTGGTGCCAAAGCACTTAAAAGCAGAGTGTGGGCAAAGTTAGAAATTGCAAGACATGAGAAGAGGGCTAAAATGAGTATATGTAAGTAAGTAAGCCAATAAAGTAAGAAAAGAAAGCCCAAGCAAAAAGGGGCTGAAGTGGGAATCTGAGGATCCCATGAGGAGTGATGAACAAAAATTGAGATGCTTCTAAGTATTAGTATGACAGGATCCTAAAGAATTAGATGACATAGAACCTACTTTGCATGAAGAGCGCAATATATTTTTGAGTTTAGCCTCAGCTATTATGAGTGATGGTAACTAGATTTAGTGAGTATGTATTTTACTGTCAGATATAGTAATCTTAGGCTTCGACGTCTCCCAGAGATGGATCGCAGTAGATCCTAGCATAGCACAGCGGGTTGCAGTAAACCCTAATAGGGCTTTGAGAGGTCACAGTAGACCCAAAGGTCACAGTAGATCCCACAGAGTTACAGAAAGCCTTAGCTACAACATGATAGTTCTCTAGTGAGATGATGGCTTGAGATAGTTTTATAGAGCAGTTAGTCTCGGAGACCAGTACAGTTTCAGCTAGCCTTTATCTCAAAGACTACAAATCTCCTGAGTCTGGTAGACCATTGCCACAGAGATATGAAGGCTTTACTTAAATAGTTAGACCACTGACTAGCTCTCTTTAGAGATGAGCATAGTGTATGGGATGAGAAAAGCAAGAAATTAGCTTTTCAGAGTTAGAGCCAGATGAACTACTACCTAGCAGATAGTAGCCCTGACTGAGGGATAGAGAGATCCCCATATGCTAGCTTATGTATTCAAAAAGGGGTTAGGTGTAGTTTTTATATGAGGTAAGTGGTAAAGTATATCTCTAGTAAGTAAAACTGTCAGAATAGCTAGTATCCCACCAGAACTCAGTGGTAGTTAGTGGTAGTAGCTCTTTGGTGCTAGTATGAGATATATGTTAAGCCAATTAGTATTGAAATGAGGGACTATAAAATGCCACTGTAAGTGAGCAAAGAAAGTGAGAAAAAGTCCTGGCCTACAAAGACAGATGTAGTAGTAAACAGAGAAGCTAGGATCATTAAAAGTAGAAACTCCTCAAAGGAGTTGTAATCCCAATAAATAACTAAGATATGAGGCCAATGCTAGAAAGAAATGTGAATTGTAATCATGGAATGAGCTGGTAAGAAAAAACACAGAGATGACTAGTAGACAATATACTTCAAAATAGTACACAGATAAAAACCTCTGATGGCTCTAATGATCAGAAAAAGATAATGAGATGTTATGAGAAGCCATTGAGAGATTCGGGAGACAAAATGCAAAATGAGTTACCTCTTAAGATGCGTAAGAGAGCCCACTGAAAGAAACATTAACCTTTGCGAACGGGTTAATTTTAACCTGATCTAAATAGTAAGCTCTCCTAAAATAGGTCTCTAGGGTCAGAAATTTCTTTCCCTTATAAGAGAGAACTAGCTGGTATATCATGGCAATAAAGCCTTTATTAAAGGCTAGTAATAAAAAATTTCCTGGTTGAAAGAAAAATTTAAACAAGTGAAATCGCTAAGAAAAGCGTATAGAGCCAGAAAGAAGGGAAAGAAAAGAACAGGTAGCTAGAAAAGAAAAAGAGTAAGAAGAAAGTATACCCAAATTCTGAGGATAAAATTTATTTAAGGGGGAAGAAATGTAACATTCGGTTCTCTAAAAATGAGAGAAACGTAATATACGGTTTCTCCATAAATGAACAAAATTCACCAGATACAAAAGGAAGTCTCCCGAAATGATGTAGTTAAGGTCCTAAAAAATTTGGGAAGCATTCTAGACTCCTAAAAATAAGAATCCCAAGCTTAGATGGAAAGAAAAATAGAACTAGAATGAAGAAACAATTTCTTATGAAAAGCTTACGAAATGTAATGGCATTTTCATAATTTTGAGTAAATTTTAGAATTCATGCAGGAGAGCTTTTTAAATAAAAATTTTGAGTTCCCTAGGGTTCTTAGAGGCTCTAAAAACTATGGGAAGACTCAGGACAGCTAAAGCCCCTCCGGTGGATGTTTTCTTAGGTCAGTGTACCCGAACTTTGATGGATTCATTCGGGAAGGTTTTAGCTCCAATTTGAGTGATTCTAAAGGCATTTTACTAAATTGGGAACCTAAATTTCATAATGAAAAAGACAATTCTAAAAAAGGAGCTAAAATGAAGGAGAAACGAAAATGCCAAGGAGGAAGGGCAAAATGAAAATTTTTGAAAAGTATAACTTCCTCCCACCTATATATATGGTGCACCCTTCTTCTCCCTTCATTATGCATGACCATGTTCTGCCTAAAACCAGAGGAAAACCCTAGGGGATGAGGCACACAAGAGGAGGAAGAAAAGGAGGAGAAATTCAAGGTAGAAAGGTATAGATTTTCATGGTTTTTCATGCTCTTTCTCTTTCAAACATCTTCTCCTTCATTCTCCTTTATTTCTTATGATTATAATAAAGTATATGGATCTATTTTAAAAGATAAATTGAGGGGAAAATTCGGATTTGAAAAGAGGAGCTCAAAGAACACAAGATTCAAGTGAGAAAAAGTAAGAAAACAAGGTAATTTCTCTTTTTATGGTTGTCATCTTTAGTTCCCTCCTCCTCCATTTCGCCTAACATGAGAAAACCCTAGGAGGACTTGATTTTTAGGCAAAACCAAGGGTGAATCTAAGGAAAAAGGGTATGGAGATTAAGAATATGCAAAGGGAATCAACAAAAAACCATTAGATTTCAAGATGCAAGTTCTAGGGTTTCAATTGCACCTTGTAAAATCTGATTTTGTATTATGATTCCTAGGCCTAAATAAGAGTTTAAATGAGCTCTTAAGATCCCTAAGAGGCTCCCTATATGCTTCTTCCCTTGAGAAAACAAAGCAAACTCTAAGGAGCTCCATTTCCTCTACAGCCTCGGCCAAGCAAGGATAGCATAGTTAGGGAGAGTTTTAAATTTTTACAAACCCATTCTTGAGTCATGTATGATGAATGAAAATGAGAGGAAGCCTTGGAAAAAATTTAAAACTCATAGAAAGTGAGTTAGTGCTTTAGGTTCCACATTATGACCTAAAAAAGCAACATGTAGTTAGGCTCTTTGTTTTAATTGTGTGATGAATCCAAGAGGCTTAAAAGGAGTCAAGAATCATATTTGAAAGGAAAGAATAGAGCCTAGAATTTAATTGAGGGGTGTTGCTTCATTATGTGCAATTATGGAACCATAATGAGGTTATAAGCTAACCTAGTGTCTAAACAAATTGTGTGACTTTAGAATTGAGTTCATGAACCTAATTAACTTCTATAAATTGTGTTTAGGCCAAGAGAAACCTTCCCCACACTTTTGTGTGTGTGTGGCCGAAAAGAAGAGCTTTGATTCAAAGGAAAAAGTGTGTAATTTTGTACAAGGTAGCTCTCTCCATCTTCTCTTATGCATGAATGTGTGCTTAGCTTGTTTTAGAATGTGTGTATGTGTATTTTCAAGCCATGAAAAGTATGCTAGCATGATTTTATACGCCATTGTTTCATGATGACATATTATGTTTCTAAATGATGTTATGATGTGTGCTTGGGTTTGCATGAGTGTGGTGAGGCCAATAACCCTTAGCTATGGTGAGGATGAGCCAAGAACCCTTAAGATTAGTTGAGACAAAGTAAAGAGTCTCCTAAAAGCAAAGTGGGCTCCCAAGACATAGTTGAGTCCAAGAATCTCTTAAAGAATGGGTAAGGTAAGTCCAATATCCACAAGAAATTGGGTGAGGCTAATCCACTTGCTTGGCAAGCCTTTGTATGCTATGTGTGACTTTTTCAAATGCTAAGAATGCTCCTTGAATGATTGCACATGTCCACATGCTATGCATGCATTTATGAGACTTATTTGCATCCATTATGTATGATTGAATGGGAATGCTATGTGTGACTTTTTCAAATGCTAAGAATGCTCCTTGAATGATTGCACATGTCCACATGTTATGCATGCATTTATGAGACTTATTTGCATCCATTATGTATGATTGAATGGGAATGCTATGTGTGACTTTTTCAAATGCTAAGAATGCTCCTTGAATGATTGCACATGTCCACATGCTATGCATGCATTCATAAGACTTATTTGCATCCATTATGTATGATTGAATGGGAGATGAGCTATTGGGATTTTTTGAATCTCATTCCCTCCTCTCCAATGATCTAATATGCTAGGTAGACTAAGTGGACAAGGTAATGGAAGCCAACCACCTTGAAAAAGAAAGTTTGGCAACCTAATGCATAGTTTTTGGTTCTTTAAGGCCATATTTGTGTCAAAGAATGTAATCCCAT